>SJYC01005436.1:0-24056 GCA_006408675.1 Madoqua kirkii | reverse complement strand
TCTCAGAGGTGCCGGGAGGGCTCCCAGCTGCAGGGAATGTTAGGGCTGGGGGCCGGGGGAGGCAGCTGGCACCCATCCCGTCCACCGTGGCTCCAGCACCTCCTGGGGCTTGCCTGCCCCCCAACAGCCTGGGCCCACTTGTGACCCTGGACAGTTTGGAGTTAATAACAGAGGTTTTTTTTTTTTTCTTTTCCGCAGTTTTCTTGTTGCTCTGTGGCCTCTGCCTGTTGAATCGGGGCCCCGGCTGCCTCAGGGGGGAGGCAGACACAAGCAAGAACAGGGAAATCAATTGACTTTCTGGATGAATTTTTAAAGACACGCAGCAGAGGCAATATTCTGAAAGCGCAGAGGATTTCTTTTGCAAGAGCAGGGCTTTTTGAGAAAGGAAGCGTTTTTAAGTGAGAACACAGACTTTATTGCACAAGCCACAGATGGGGGAAACTGTGAGGGCTTTTTCCTGCTGAAAGGGGCAATAACTAGACAGGCGGATGGAGGGGAAGGGGGCCCAAGCTCCCTCCCCACCCCTGCCTGGGTGAAGCCCCGTGGAGGCAGCTGGCGGGAAATTCAGCGAGTCTGGGGACTCTCAGGGCACGAGGCCTGAGTGCTTGTGCCTTTATGGAGAAGCCTCTCCCTGACGCCGTCACCGGGGGCTCCTGGGCTGGGGGAGGCCCCATCCGCTACTCGGGCAAAGAGTGTCGTTATTTCTGTCATTATTTTTGGTTCACAAAACAAATGTGTCATGTATCTGCTATCTCCTGCTGCGTAACAAACCTCCCCCAGGTTCAGTGAAGGGCAAGAACACGTGTCAGCCCCGTAATTTCAGGAGCGAGTCATCTGGGGGTCGCTCGGCTGGCTGGGCCCAGCTCAGGGGCTCTCATGAGGCTGCGTCTGAAGGCTCTGCCGGGGCCAGAGCGCCCGTCCGCGTGGCTCAGGGTCAGTCTGGCTGAGGCTTCGGTTCCTCCCACGCGGCCCCTGCACTGGCTCCCGTGTGCTCTCACGGGCCAGCGGCTTGCCGCCTAGAACCGGTGACCCGGGAGGGCGAGGAGGGGGTGCAATGCCTCGTGGTCCGTTCAGCTCGGGAGGAGACCGCAGCGGGCGTGGGTACCGGGAGGGGCGCGTCCTCCGAGGCAGTGGCGTGTGAAGGCCTCCTGGATTCCAAAGCGCTCCGCACACACAGCAGAGGAGAGGGCCCAGTAGCTCGTAGCCCCTCCCTGAGATGTTTCCATTCTCCTGCAAAGGGACTGGCGGCAGCGGAGGGGCGGCTTTGAGAGTTGCGCTTGTCTTGCTGGGCCTCGAGCTGGGTCTCCAGAGTTCGTGGGGCTGAGGAAGTCATCTTGGAGGAGCGGTCCAACCCCAGGCCTACAAAGCAAGGTCACAGGTCAGAAGGAGGGGTCGGGTGTGGGTCAGCGAGGAGTGGGGAGGGCAGAGCAGGGAGAACGCGGCCGGGGTCATACAGAGGGCCTGGGACGTCCGGCGGAGCTGTGGCCAGCAGAAGCCTCGAGGCCCGTGTCCCCTCCTCGGCATCCCCAGGCGGCCCGTGGGGTCGGCCCCCCCGCCAGGTTTTGGAGTGGGCCGTGAGCACTGCTGGGAGGCCAGCTCCTGTGGGGAGGCCTGCAGGCAGGGAGGCCCGTGGAGGCTGAGAAGCCCGCCGGCCTGGCGGGCGACGCTGGGTCTGGGCCTGCCTCATCGTGGCCCCCTCTATGATTCGGGGCCCCCTCCCCTCCTGAGCCATCCATGAACCACAGCAGACGCCTTCTGGAGGTCTGACCCGCCTGGGGGATCCGTGTTTCAGTCTGACCTTGGGGCTGAGGCAG
Source organism: Madoqua kirkii (assembly GCA_006408675.1). Lineage (NCBI taxonomy): Eukaryota > Metazoa > Chordata > Mammalia > Artiodactyla > Bovidae > Madoqua > Madoqua kirkii. Next base: position 22,242 of record SJYC01005436.1, on the reverse strand, counting down.
GGGCCTGTGAGGTGAGGGGCTTGGTGCCCGCAAGGAGCCTGTGCTCAGCGCCCCGGCCCCCCCGCTGGCCCTGAGCTGTGCCAGACTCCTTGCTCCCGGGCGGGGCTCCTCTCCCAAGGCCACCTCCTGCTGCTCCGGGACTTGCCGGTCTGCTTCCCAGCTTTCCTGGGACTCCTCGCTCCCAAACCTGCATCTGCAGGCCCACTCTCACCCCCGCAAGCAGCAGAGCCTCCCCTGGGGTCAGACCCCTGGCTCAGAGGCGAGGCTGCCCCCTTGGGCCAGTGTTGGGCGCCCCCACCCCAGCAACCAGCAGGGACCAGAGGCTAGCCTGGCTGAGATTCTGAGGCCAGAGAGCTGAGCCGGGAGCCGGCCACCCCCATCCCGTCCTCCCTTCCCCTCACCACGCCCCACCCCGCACTCAGCCGGGAGAGGCGAGAGGCTTCAAGTCCCACGCTCCTCACCTTTAGTGTGGGCGCCACATGGTAGCTGCTGATCGAGCCCACTTGATTTTACAGTCCCTGCTTTCTCTGTCGTGTTTGAGAAACCTCTGCCATACCCAAGGTCCCTAAGATTTTTCTCCCATGAAAAGGCAGACGGCAGACTCGGAGGAAATGCTTGTGTTCAGAATGTCTCAAGATCTTTCATAACTCAGTGACAGGAAGACTCTGAGCCCACTTTCTTCAAAAAGGGATCTGTTTATTTTTTGGCCATGCTGGTCTCCAGCTGTGGCAAGCGGGGGCTGCCCCTCGCAGTGACCTCTCTCCTTGCGGAGCGCCGGTTCAGGGCACACGGGCTTTGATGGTCCTGGCTCGTGGGCTCAGCAGCCTCCTGGGATGCGGGATCTTCCTGGACTAGAGATCAAACCTGTGTCCCCTGCACTGGCAGGTGGATTCTTAACCACTGGACCTCCTGGGAAGCCTGAGCTTTATTCCCAGTCCTTCACCATCTCCTGCGGCTTGCTCAGTCTCATGTCTGTTGAGTCGGTGATGCCATCCAACCATGTCATCCTCCGTCGTCCCCTTCTCTCCTGCCCTCAGTCTTTCCCAGCATCAAGGTCTTTTCCAATGAGTTGGCTATTTGCATGAGGTGACCAAAGGACTGGAGCTTCAGCTTCAACATCAGTCCTTCCAATGAACACCCAGGGCTGATCTCCTTCAGAATGGACTGGTTGGATCTCCTTGCAGTTCCGCAGACTCTCAAGAGTCTTCTCCAACACCACAGTTCAAAAGCATCAATGCTTCGGCGCTCAGCTTTCTTTATAGTCCAACTCTCACCTCCATACATGACCACTGGAAAAACCATAGGTTTGACTATGTGAACCTTTGTCTGCAAAGTGATGTCTCTGCTTTTTAATATGCTGTCTAGGTTATCATAGCTTTCCTTCCAAGGAGTGTCTCTCAATTTCACGGCTGCGGTCACCGTCCACAGTGATTTTGGTGGTTAGGAAAATGCAAATGAGAACCGCAGCGCAGTGCCACCTCGTGCCCCCTGAAAGGCTCACGTGGAGTAGGCTGGCCACGGCAGGCGCGGGCGAGGGCGCAGAGAAGGGGCGAGGGCGCGGAGCAGCGGACGCGGGGCAGGCGGCACTGTGGAGGTCTGGCAGCTTCCTAAGGAGTTCAGGGCACACCTGCCCTAGACAGCCAGCTGCTCCGCTCCTGGGTTCTCGCACACGCCGTCCCACGAAGACGGTGCCTGGATGTTCCCAGCAGCCCCTCCCGGGTTGGTTCTGCTGGCGGCTGCCGTCACCTGGGAGGCTGCCCAGGCGGTGCTAGTGGGGAAGAACCCGCCTGCCAGTGCAGGAGACGTAAGAGACGTGCGCTCGATCCCCAGGTTGGGAAGATCCCCTGGAGGAGGAAACAGCAACCCGCTCCAGTCCTCCTTCCTGCCTGGAGAATCCCACGCACAGAGGAGCCGGGCGGGCTGCAGTCCATGGGGTCGCGGAGGGTTGGACACGACCGAGCACAGACGCTGTCACTCGGGCCTGCACCTGGGGGATCATTGCTTCTCGGTTGTGTCTTCATTGCGTCCAACTGAGTCAGAGTGCCGGTGGGGAAACTGAGGCCTGGAGCGGGGCGGGGTGACTACTGGGATCAGCCAGTGGCTAACGCCAACGCCAGAGCCAGAGCCAGCAGCCGGGCCTCTCACTGTGGCCAGCGGACACCCAGCTCCCCTGCTCCCTCCGTCTTGGTGGGGCCACTGGGCCTCCAGCTCACAGACATGGGAGTCTCTCCAAGCTTCCTCTCGGCTGGATGGAAGCAGCCGGCCTGCGCAGACCGGGCAAGCACCCATCCCCGAACCGCCCAGCTAATAAGCTCCCCATTAAGCGCTAACGAGCAGCACCCGCCCCCCCTTGCCGGTCTGGGCTAAATTAGTCCAAAAAGAGCCTCATCTGATGTGAGGCCAGCTCTTCCGGGCAGCCTTGACAGAGGCAGAGGAGAGGGAAACAGACGGAGGCAGAGCTGTGAGCGTCTGCTTTGAAAATCAGTCTTCAGTTCCCGAGTGAGGACAGGAGGGAGGAGGCAGCCAGCCTCACCGCATCCCAGAGCCGCTGGGCCTGGGGTGAGGGTGGACGCGGGGCCAAGCCGGGTGCTGGGTGCAGCCCGCAGCCCCCGAGCCCCGCGCAGCCCCAGCCTGAGCATTCTGTCCTTGGGTCACGGCGCGCCCCGGACTCTGGCCTGAAGCTCAGTCATTTCTTCTACTTGGTCAGGGCCCCGTGCAGGCTGCACGATGGGGGGTCAGCACCACCCTCGGAAGAAGGGCCCTCGTTCGAGAAGGTGCCCTCGCGGGGGCGGTCTGAAGACAGGACAGGGTATCTGTGTCCCCAGGATGGAGCCGGGGGCCGTCGCGTCACTGTTTGTGACCTGCGTCACTCCGTCCGGCTGCCTGTGGGGGCCATCCAGACGCCACCCCTCAGCAGGGAAGCCAGGGGCTGCCAGGGCCATGAGATGGGAAGGGGGGAGGTGACCATTCTCAGAACTGCAGCCTTGCGGCCCCCACATGCTGCAGACAGAATGGACCCCGACTCACCCCGCCCAGAGCCCCAGGATGCCAGCTCTGCCCGACGTCCTGCCCATGGCCTCTGAGGGCGAACTGGCTTGAGAACTGGGCCTCAGCTCTTCACGCCAGTGAAGGCCAGGGGCTTGCTGACCTGGAGGGCCTGAGCGTGGGGGCCTGGCGTGGAGGGGAGCTCTGCTCACCTGATGGAGGAGAACCTTTCCCTCTAAGGTCTGGCTGCCCTTCCGTTAACAGGCCCTCTGCTGCCCCCATTCACCTGGTCCACGAGCGGGGGGGCCAGGCTGGGCGACGCTGGGAAGCAGGACAACATGCCTGGGCACTTGCGCTCCGGGTTCCGAGTCACGCGCGTCACCGTGGAATCCCCACACCTGCCCTGGGGCCTCCCCAAAACATCAGGGCCCCCAGGACCCGGCTTCTCCCCGAGGCTCGGCGCGGGCAGCGGACTGGCCCAGCACGGGCACCTCCTGGCTGCGCAGCTGGCCCTCACCTGTTGCCCAGCCATCACCAGCCTCGAGGGACAGGTCCTGGCCTGGGTGGGGCTAGAGTTGCCAGCAGGGGGCTCCTTGGGCGTAGGGGTGGGGACTCACAGCCTGGCAAAGTGTGGGCCCTGCAGGCATGGGGACTGGCTGCGGGCCTGGGCACCCGGGCAGAGCAGGGTAGGCCGGGCAGGGCCTGGGGCATCTGACGGCTAGGACCCCCCCCTAGCCTCTACCCGGAGGTCACCCCAGGACCGGGGCCCTGCTGTGGGGGTGCCTCCCCCGGGCCCCAGGCCCGCGCTCCACTCCCCTCCCCTACAGGGAGGGGCTGCCACCACACGGCCCTGGGGAGTAAGATGACGCAGCCCCCCACGAGCTCTGGGGGAGCCTCAAGTGACGCGTGTTGGTGGGGACACCAGATTCCCTCCCGAGGGAAAAGAGGGGCCCAGGGTCCCTCGGCCGAGCCCCTCTGCGCCAGGCCGACATGGGCCCATCAGTCTCCAAGTTAACAAGCTCAGGCCTGATGATTATTAACTAGATTCACAAAGTTGATGAAAAAAATCGGGATATAAATAAATATTCCTGGAGATATTCCACCCCCTGCAGGCATGAACTTTGAATAATTGGAGAGAATTATGCTGAGGACTAATCAGAACTTTTTTTTTTTCTTTTGCTAATTACCTCTGGGTTTCATCAGTGTCAGAGTCTAATCAACTCCAGACATCTTAATCGACCCTCGGGAAACGTTAGGGAAGGGAGGCTTGGTGTCACAGGGAGGGGGAAGGGGCGCTGGGTGTGCGGGGGGAACCTGGCTGCAGAGCCGCCCGGCCGGGGCGCGGTCGGTCAGGGTGGGAGTGTGGGAGGCTCCCTGCTCCGCAGCTGCATCTGGGCTGCGTCTCGCAGTCAGGTGGATGGGGCCGGCATGGGGGCTGCCACGGGGGGCATCCAGGCCTGGGGGTGGTGGCCGGGGCATGGTGAGGTCTGGGGGCAGCTCAGGATTCTGGCCGTCCCAGCTGGAAGAGAGCTTTGCTCCCCTCGACCCCCAAGAGGAAGACCGTTTGCATACGTTGAAAAATTGCTCCAGTGCCTGGGAGCAGAGGCCCGGGCCTCCAGGGGCCGACGGCCTGATCATGGTTTTCACCCTGAACCCAGGGGCTCTGGAGCTGTGACAGCTGGGCCTGCGCGGCCACTCAGCCCCTGAGGGGACGCCCACCCCATCCTCTCAGCCTGAGGGGATGCCCACCCCATCCTCTCAGCCCCCGAGGGGACGCCCACCCCATCCTCTCAGCCCCCGAGGGGACGCCCTCCCCATCCTCTCAGCCCCCTGAGTGGGTCGCCTTCTCCCCTGGCCTCTCTCTGTCACTGAGGTTGCTTTTGCCCCTTTCCTCCTCACATCCTTGCTCCCCAGTCCCAGGAGCCTTTAACCAGTTTCAGAGGGAAATCTCATCCATGTGGAAAGTCGCCTCAATGTGGGGACCTCCTCCAGCTTCCTTCCTGGAGGTCCCGTGGACTGAGGAGCCTGGCGGGCCACAGTCCGGGGCATCACGCCGAGGCGGGCACGGCTGGGTGGCTGAGCAGGTGTGGACGTCCTCAGGAAACCAGAGCCCCCGAGCCCCCGGCAGCACGGCCCCTTCCCGCCCCCTCGCTTGCACGGCCCCTGGAGTCGCCCCGGTAGGGTCAGGTCGGGGTCCTCAGGCCTGCGCTGCCGCAGGGAGCAGGCTGGATGGACGCCCAACTGTCCCTGCAGCCAACAGCCCACAGACCCCACAGGCCGGCGCGGGGACAGCCCCTTGGAGCTGGGTCCTAGGAGATGCCCACCCCGTGAGTGCCCGACCCCGCAAGGGCCCTGGATTCGGGGTCCCGCAGCCCCAGCAGGGGCCCCTGTAGGCCCAGGCGACTGAGGCGGGGTGTCTGTCGGCCCCTCTCCTCTCCCGGGACCCGGGAGGGCCGCGGCTCCCCCAGCCGGCAGGTCCTGGCTTGGTGATGGGTGGGGTCTGTTCTGTTCTCACAGCCCAGAGCAGCCAGCTTTGCCCACATTTCCTGGAGGTGCCCTGGGCTGTGGCTCCAGGGAAGCCCACCCCTCACCCGGTGCCGGCCTGGACCCGGGCCTGAATCCCAATCATCCCTCTGGCAGTGATGGGGGCGCTGAGGGTGGGAGCCGGCCCAGGAGCATCACAGCTGGGGCCACTCCCTCCCCTGCAGGGCCGGGGGCTTGGCCTCTGCCCACTCTGACGCGGGTGCTCCGAAGCGGGCGCTCCGAAGCGGGCGCGCTCCTTTTCCTCCTGAACTCTCCTAAACGGGGGCTGGGGTCTGGGGCACAGGGCTTTGCAGGGAAAGTGCCCCGGGGGCCTGGTCCTTGCAGAAGGGGACACAGGGAGGGTGTGCTGAGCGGTGTCCCCGGGAGGCCCCGGGCCGGGGAACAGCGGGGCCCAGGGGGCAGCGGGAGGGCGGGGGTCCTGGGGGCGGGGCCTGGGGGGGTCCTCAGCCTCCGGCTCGCTGGCTGCTCCTCCAGGCCTGGCCTTCTCCTCCCATCTTCCCGTCTCTCTGCACCCACCTTGCAAGGCTCTCAGTGTGCAGGTTGCCGGGGGCCGCGTGGCTGGCTGGGCTGGGCCCCCACTGCCTGGCCCTCCTGGTGCCGCCTGAGCAGCTGCCCCTGCAGCCCCGCCCGGCCCCCATCAGGGAGGCGGTGGCCCCTCTCCCGGGGCCCGAGGATTAGACACGCACAGACACCCCTGAGTCTGCGCCCCGGCCACCCCGGGCCTCCTGCCTCCCTGCCTCCTCAGCCAGACCTTGCAAGTCGATCATTCCCTTTTCTTTCTTCCTTTTTCTCTTATTAATATTTATTTATGTGGCTGCGCAGGTCTTAGCTGTCCTTCCTGGCTTCACGCGGGGTCATCGTTGCTGCGTGGGGCCTCCTGCTGTGGCCCTGGGGCTCTGGAGCACACGGGCTCGGTGGGTGCAGCCCCCGAGAACTCCATTGCTTTGTGGCAGGTGAGCTCTTCTTCCCCGACCAGGACGAGCCTGCTCGCCTGCACTGCAACCTGGGTTCTTACCGCCGCACCTCCAGGGAAGTTCCTGCTCGGGATCTTTGATCTCTGCCTGCATCTTCAGTTGTGACGTGAGAGCTCTTCACGTGGGCCTGTGGGCTCTAGTTCCCCGACCTGGGATCAAACCCGGGCCCCTGTTTCGGGGGCAAAGAGTCTTAGCCTCTGGGCCAGGAGGGAAGTCCTGCAAGTTGATTATTTGTGATTCCTGTTAAAGACAAGGGTAGATGACCCCTGATCTGAGAGATTCTGGGTTCCTTTCTTGTCTTTAGACAGGTCAGGGGTTGGCACCCCTGTGACATAGCAGGGGGGCCCAAGGAGAGCCGCCTGGTGGATGGGGCACAAGGTGCTCCAGCTCTAGTCATGGACAAACAGGGGATCCTGCCCTGGGCCCCACTACACACAGCCCACCCTCCACGTCCAGGAGGGACTTGTGTGCTGGGAACTTTTCTGGGGGAAGTGGTTGACTCAGGATTCAAACCCAGATTGGATCCCCAGCCCACACCCCCGGGGAGGGGCAGAGGGGGGCTGGGGGGTGTTCTGTGGCCCAGCTGCTCAGCCAGAGGTGGTGGGAGACAGAACGGCCTCCTCGACTCCTCCCCGAGGGAGCCTGGGTCTGGGGATCTGGGCGTTGCTGTGTCCGCCCTGCCGTCCCTCGTCCTGACCCTGGATTTCTGTGTGGCTCTGGGCACTGGCCTGCTTTCTCTGGGCCTGTTTCCCATCTCCCACCCAGACTGGGTTCCACACGCCCCAGGCCCAGACACGGTGTAATGGGCTGGGCAGGGCCACCAGAGGCCGACCCCGCCTTCCCGGGGACGCTGGCTCCCGCGGGGCCCGCAGCAGGCCTAGCCTCCCTGTCCAAGCAGGACCATCCATCACGGCTCCGTGATGGATTGTCTCTTCCTCCTCCTGCCGCCGTGCCTGCTATTTCGGCTGCAGAATAATGTTTATCACTTCACACTACATGACGCCCTCCCTCCCCTCTTCCTTCCCTGCAGCATATCGGAAGACTTTCTTGGGCTATTTTCATGAGTTTAATTTTCCACCCCCTTCCCCTCTCTTCCCCCTTATTACATTTTGGGCTCTTTTTGCACTTCTGGAATGAGCCTACATTTTCCTGGTGATATTTTTTAATAAAAACCATCATTTGTGATTATTTTTCTTCCCCACGAACTGTCAGCCTCCTCCCTGGATTCCGAACACCACGGCGTCCTTCCTGCTCAGCCACCACACAGACGGGTGAGTGCGCCCTCCCTGACAGGCCCGGGGTATGCTACAGAGGCCCCCTCGGCCCAGGGACCCTCCTGTCCCCCTGCCCTGCCCCATCTCAGCCCAGCCCCGGTCTCCTGAAGTGAGTCTCACCCACAGCTTTCTCAGATCCGACTGTTAGAAGGGACTGAGGTCAGAGAGGAGGAGGGGCTGCCTGCGGGCTCCTGATGGCTCAGGACGACAGAGGACGCTGGTCCTCCTCTGAGATTCCCATCTAACCTGCAGGCAGTGCCCGGTGAGACGAGGGCTGGTCCGTGACGCCGTCCAGCATGGCCTGGGACGGGGCCCTTCCTCTGAGACTTGGTTTCTCCCCTTTAAAATACAGAGACATGCGTTCAAAAACTACGAATTGAGGGCCTACTGTGTGCAGGAAGAGCCACATGCCTGTCCTGGGGCAGGAACAGCCCAGAAGCCAGCCTCCTGTACGCCAGTTCCGCACCCACAGCCTCCAGAACGGAGCCCTGGGCTGTGGCAGGTTTCGCTGTGTGACCTCGGGTAAGGTGTTGACATTCTCTGGGCCACCCTTACTTTCCTTCCCTGGACTCCCTCCACCTCTGACGTGGATCCTGTCCTCAGCCCCCAGGGGGTCCTGTTTCCAGCAGCTGCAGCCTCCTCCCAGCTCCTCCTGGCTGCTGGCCAGTTACCCAGACCAGCCAGACCGTCCTGAGGCTCCTGGCTGCTCCACCCTCGCCTGCCACGTCCAGGCAGCCCTCACCAGCTGTGCCCGGGAGCTCAAGTCCACGGCAGGAAGTGGCCACACGGCCCTCTCCCCAAGCCAGGCCCTCGCTAGCCCTGGCTCCTTGGTGACCTTTGCAAAGGGGCCCTGTTGGGTCCTATGGCAGACAGGCTCAAAGCCCAGGACCACTGTCTGGGTTCTGGGCAAGCGAGTGGTGGGTTCTCCCTCCCAGCCCAGCGTCTCCCTTATCAGTGGTAGAGATGTTGCTATGAATATTCATGGACTCATGAATATTCACGCTGGTGATGCCACACTCCCGACACCCCTCGCCCTTGGGCCCCTCCACAGCTTTCCGGGCTCCTGCACGTTTCCTCCCCTCGACCTCTGCCTGCAGGCGGCCTTACCTTCACTGCAGGGAGGCCTGGACCCCTTGTCCTGGATGCCCGGGTGGGAAAGAGTCCTGACCTGGTGCCCAGGGGTCCGCATGCCCGCCTCCACTCTGACCCTACTCCCCACAAAAGGGCTGGCCTCCCCGGGCCTCAGCGTCCCTTCTGAGCTCCAGGGGCCCTGAGGGTCGGCCAGGCTGAGGGCGTTAGAACAAACACGCCCTCTCTGAGTCCAGTTTCCAGGCGGGTGCTCTATTATGTGGGGACAGAGCTGGGGCCGTGGGTTCTCTGGGGACAGGCCGGGGGCCTCGGGTTACCCAGGCGGTAACCAGAGCGACCTGGGGTCCGGTGTTGTGGGCCCGCGGCCAGCGCCTGCTCAGCTGGCCGTTCCTCGCGACGGGCGAGACCCAGGTGGGTGCTCACCCTCTGCGGGGGCGGGGGCTGGGGTCTGGCTGAAGGGACAGCAAGTTCCGGAGGGCGAAGAGCTGCGGAGGCGACTCCGCTCCTCCGGCTGAATCCAATCCCCAGTCCGCGGGCGGATCTGAGAGTTTACCCCCGAGACGAGGTCTGCCTCAGAGGCTAGGGGGCTGGCCGCAGGGCGTTGGGCCCCGAGTCACCGTGTGCCCGTGGGCAGGCCGCCCGGCTGCGCCCCAGGGTCCGTCTCTGCCTTTCCCGCTGCACTCAAGGCCGCGCGGCTCGCGGCCACTGTGGGAGAGCCCCACTCTGAGGGTATTCGGCCATTTGTCCCGACAGGACCCCCTGTGGGGAGCGGTGACAGCATGATCCACCTTGGAGCCCAGTGCCTCGGGAACCCGAGAGGCCAAACGCTGCCTCAGTGCCCTGCCCACGGCCCCCGGGTGCTCAGGGCGGGCTGCCCACCGGCACCTGACCTCCCGGGGCTCCGCTCCGGGCAGCGTCGTGCACCCTGACCCGCCTCGCTGAGGCTCCCTCTTTGTCAGTCTCGCTCTCACTGGGCTGCAGGCCTCGGGCACCTGAGGTTCCCAGTGCTGTCTCCCCTGATGGGCCTGCCGCCCGGCCAAGAGGTAGCCCTCAGCTGCAGGCCGTTTCCAGGGGTGAGAGGTCTCTGGCAGGAGCAGAGGAGCGGCTGGAACTGTCAAGGATAAGCCCCGACCAGCACTTCTGAAGAATTCCAAAACCCTAGGGCCCCTCGGTCTGCTGGTCACCAACCAGACTCCATGGACGGCGGCCTCCTTTGCGCTTGAGCGAGCTGAAGGCTCGGGGGGCCCCGTGCTCTCAGCACACACTGACCGCTGTCCTGGGGACCCGCCCCGCTCCCTGCGGCAGCGTGGAGGTGGAGGCCCAGAGCCGCGCGGTGCTCGCCCAAGGTCACACCGAGCGCACATGGGGCCAGTGGACGATGGATGCTGGCGCCCAGGGGTCTCAGACCGGCCCGCCTGAGCTCCGCGGCTGAGACCCGGCCCACTCCACGCTGTTTGCCTGAATTTGTCCGACTCTGTCTTCCCGCGGGAGCTACCGCGACATCTGTGGGGATGCGGCGGAGGAATGTCTAATGAGGGCCGGCGTGGCCGTGCCGCGGATCGCGGGCCGCACAGATGGCCCATCATCGCTCATTTTTATAATTACTGGCTCCGTGTGATGCGATTGGCTCGCGCGCCTCAGGCTCCTTGGCCGCACAGCGGGCCCAGCTATTCTGGAAGAAGAAACGGCCCTTCATTTACATCAGCGCGCGTTGCCTCTCCGCTTGCTTTGAGCCGCAGCAGACACTGCTGGCTCCGCTTGGCCCCTGGAGTGCTGGGCTGGGCGAGGAGCAGCAAGCGCGCAGCTGCCACCTGCCCCGGGGCTGGGGGTGCTGGGGGTGCTGGGGGTGCTCGGGAGGGTCTTGCAGGAGAGGCCCGGAGGGCCTGGAGGACCCCAGCATGGGCTGCGGGCGGGCAAGGAGACACCAGGACCCCAGGGGCCCAGCCCAGGGCTGAGGCCTCCTGGAAGCCCCTCCCTGCTGGCCTCAAGCCTGCGGGCCGATGGGGCTCGGAAGGAGAGTCTTTCGTCCCTGGCCTCAGACGTGGGCACTTGGCCTTGCAAGGGCCTTGGGGCCTGTGGACGCCTGGCACCGCGAGAAGCCTCAGGTGTTTGAGGGTGCTCCACAGCCTCCCTCCTGTAGGCAGATTCTCCAGACCCGAGCTGGGGGCTCCCTCAGGCTCGAGGGGTCCCACAGCCCAGCACGGCCTCTGGCTGGCAGGGGTGTTGGCTAAGGCCCCCGATCCTGGACCTCACAGACCTGCCTGCGAGGCAGGAGCACGGCCTCCTGGAGAGCGAGTGGCGAGGGCGGCCTGTAGCTCGACCGTCACTGCCGGCCCACCCTGGGCACATCCCTTGCTGCCCGCAGCCTCCATGAGGAGTGATCGTATCCTGCCAGACCCCCAACAGAAAGGAAAGAAAGTTCACGGGGGGCAGGGACCCACCATGCCAGGCAGTCTTGGGAGGGGACCATTGACGTTGGGGGACAACTGTGGCCCTGGGCTGTGTTGGGCATCTGCCCATGGCCAGGACGCCGTGTTCCCTCGGGTTTCTGTGTGTGACCTGTTAGCCCGGGAGATAATGGAACATCAAGAACAAGGTCTCTAGGCAATGAAAAGGTGCCGGGGAGCCTTTTTATATCATTTCTGTCACGCCAGGCCGGAGCCTTACCTGCTACCCACTTGACAGTTCAGTTCAGTCGCTCAGTCGTGTCCGACTCTTTGCGGCCCCATGAATCGCAGCACGCCAGGCCTCCCTGCCCATCACCAAATCCCGGAGTTCGCTCAGACTCACGTCCATCGAGTCCATGATGTCATCCAGCCATCTCATCCTCTGTCGTCCCCTTCTCCTCCTGCCCCCAATCCCTCCCAACATCGAGTCTTTTCCAATGAGTCAGCTCTTCACATGAGCTCCAGAATCACTGCGGATGGTGACTGCAGCCATGAAATTAAAAGATGCTTACTGCTTGGAAGAAAAGTTATGACCAACCTAGATAGCATGTTGCAAAGCAGAAACATTACTTTGCCAACAAAGGCCCGTCTAGTCAAGGCTATGGTTTTTCCTGTGGTCATGTATGGATGTGAGAGTTGGACTGTGAAGAAAGCTGAGCACTGAAGAATGGATGGTTTTGCACTGTGATGTTGGAGAAGACTCTTGACAGTCCCTTGGACTGCAAGGAGATCCAACCAGTCCATTCTGAAGGAGATCAGCCCTGGGATTTCCTTGGAAGGAATGATGCTGAAGCTGAAACTCCAGTACTTTGGCCCACTTGACAGTCACTCATAAAGCTGGGTCCCTGCCCCACTGGTGTCCATCACAGCCTGTCCAGGGTTGCTACCCGTAAACCCACAGAGCCCAGACCCTCGAGAGGTCAGCTCCAGGGGGCGCCGGTGGCTGCAGTCAGGAGAGCTGGGGTGCCTTTGCAGAGATGTGGGAGAGGCGAGGATGTTGGGGTGCGGGTCACATCAGAGGGGGCAGGTAGGGCTGGGCCATGTTGGAGAAGACTCTTGACAGTCCCTTGGACTGCAAGGAGATCCAACCAGTCCATTCTGAAGGAGATCAGCCCTGGGATTTCCTTGGAAGGAATGATGCTGAAGCTGAAACTCCAGTACTTTGGCCCACTTGACAGTCACTCATAAAGCTGGGTCCCTGCCCCACTGGTGTCCATCACAGCCTGTCCAGGGTTGCTACCCGTAAACCCACAGAGCCCAGACCCTCGAGAGGTCAGCTCCAGGGGGCGCCGGTGGCTGCAGTCAGGAGAGCTGGGGTGCCTTTGCAGAGATGTGGGAGAGGCGAGGATGTTGGGGTGCGGGTCACATCAGAGGGGGCAGGTAGGGCTGGGCCGTGGGCTGAGCAGAGGTCAGGAGGACTCGGAGGTGGGCCCACCACAGGCTGCCCTGAGACGGCTCGAGGGGCAGGATGGGGTGCTCAGCTCTTGTTAAGACAGAGCCAGGTGCGACTGTAGGTATATAGAAAGCCAGCATCTGCCAGGGCTAGGTGGTAGTGAGGTCCCTGACACTGGGGAGAATCAAGTACATGCTGGGTCAGGACGCTTGAGTGGGAGAAGAAAGGCCAGAATCAGCGGGGTTGGGTGGGTGGATATTTTTATCAAAAGGAACTGGGGGAGCAGCGTCCTGGAAGGGGGCAGGGGAGGAGCCGCCTCCCACCCAGTCGGTGTCTTGCGGCGGCCCAGGGGCTGGGCAGCTGGTGGGCTCCTGGGGGCAGCTGTGGACCCCAGAGCTAGACTGCTGCCTGGCAGAGTCATGCCCACTGACACAGAGGCAAGGGCAGAGGAGGGTGGCTGTGAGGGTGCCTGGACGCTTGCTGGCAGGCCTGTGACCCACGGAGCAGGCCAGAGGGAGGGCGGCCGGCCAGGAGGCCCTGGCCTCCTTCCCGAGGAGACGCGATCGATCACTCCTGCGGCAGAGCCCCTCCTGCCCAAGCCTCCCTGCTTGGGCCTGGACTGCCGTCCCCTCGGGGCTCAGAGTGCGGCCTGGCCGTGCGGGGCTCTGAGGGAGGAGGGCAGCTGACAGAGAAGAGATGTGGGGCGGGGCGGTCTCTGCGCCCTGGACCCCCCGCCTCCCCCTCCCCGGGGCCCCACCCCTCAGCCCCCACCCGCCAGCTCAGTTCAAACTAGGGCATGGGGCCCGGGGGCGCTGGCACAAGGCCCTCTCAAAGTGCTCCCTGTCCAGAAGCCAGGGACTCCAGCCCAGGTGACAAGCAGTCACGGGCACCGAACCTGCCTGGGACACCCAAGCCAGGCTTGAAGGACAGAGGCCTGGGCAGGCCAGCAGGGTGCGGGAGGGCACGCCAGGCAGAGGACCTGTGAGGGCAGGCCCTGAGGTGGGGGGACCAGCGTGCCCGTGAGCAGGGGCCCCGGCCCTGGGCCCACCCCGGTGTCTGAGCATGGATGCCCCCAGCTGGGCCGCAGCGGGTCCCGGGCAGAAGGGTGAGGAGGGGTCCCCGCCCGGGGAAGGCTGCAGGGCTGGATGCTGACGGCCTGTCTGCAGCTCAGTCCTGAAGCTCCGCTTGCGCACAGGTTGGTCCTGACCCCGGGGTCACGTGGGAAGAGGGGGCGGGCCAGCACGGCGGCCTCTTTCGTCATGGGTGCAGAGGTGCACAGGCACTCAGGCCCCCATCCGCCTGTGGCCTCGGAGCACCTTGTCTTGGGAGTTCCGGGGAGGCCTGGGGGACCCCATGGGGCGTGAGGCAGAAAGCCTCTACCAGCCTCGACACCCTGGGTCTCTCCTTCCAGGAAGGAAATTCTGGTGGCTGATACCATTTTTAAGAAATCGCATACCCCCCAGTCCACTCCGAAGCTTCCGCATGTCACCTCTGCTACTTCCTGACCAAGTCCTTCAGCGAGCAGGGTGAGCACGGAGGGCCAAGCGGCCGGGGCTGCCGCTCTGGTCCCGGCCTCTCACTGTGGTCCCGGCCTCTCCTGATGCAGGAGAGGGTGCGGGCCCCCTGGGGACAGCGAGGGGCGGTTCTCCCAGCCCCACCTCTGAGGTCCTGGGAAAGGTGGCCCCTTAGTCCCCGGCACCTGGATCTGACGCATGTTTGGGGCCTGCTCTGTCCGTCTGTCCTTCTGTCCTTCTGCCCCTCTTGCCGGCACTCGGGCTGCTGGTCACGGACGGCGGCCCTGTGCCGGTCTGGCAGGGTCACAGACCTGACCTCTCGGCGTCTCTGAGGGCAGGGTGTCTGGAGGGGCCTGAGCTCTGCTGTCTCTCCTGCACCCCCACCCATCACAATCCACATCCCTAACCGTCAAGAGGGGTGATTCTGGGAGGAAGAAACCGCCACCATCCTGCCAGCTCTTTCCTCTAAGCACATGTACATTTTACTTTGCAAAACTGGATTGAATTTATTACTGAGCGATTTATAATCTGTTGATTTCTCCACCTAACAGCCTGACATGAGATTTATCCCAGACTCAAGATGCCAGCAAAGACGTGTGTCTCTGCAACCTCTGGCTTCCGAGGGGGCGGCATCACCTTCCTTTCCTCTGATCAGCGTGCATCTGGAAGGCGGCCCTGAGGATTGGGTGGGGGACGAAGGTGCGAACAGGGGTCACGCAGGTGAGCAGGCGAGGGGCCAGAGCAGAGGCCGTGGGGGGGGCATCGTGGGTGTGCCCACCGCTCCGCAAAACACAGCACCCCATGGACACACACAGCTTGTGCAGAGCAGAAGGGGCCAGACACTCTGTGACTCCAAACTTAGGAAAGTCTTGTTGTCCAGTCGCTATGTCACGTTCGACTCTCTGCAACCCCATGGACTGCAGCACGCCAAGTCTCCCTGTCCATCACCAACTCCCAGAGCTTGCTCAAACCCATGTCCATCGAGTCGGAGATGCCACCCAACCATCTCACCCTCTGTCGTCCCCTTGTCCCCCCACCCTCAGTCTTTCCCAGCATCACGGTCTTTTCCAGTGAGTCAGCTCCTCGCATCAGGGGCCAGCAGTTTTGGAGCTTCAGCTTCAGCATCAGTCCTTCCAATGAGTATTCAGGGTTAATTTTCTTTAGGATGGACTGGTTTGAAGTGTGGGACACAGCAAACGCTTTCGGTGGGAAAAGTCAGAACCAGGGAGGTGTGGTGGGGGGCTGGGCAAGCGGGAACGTTTCTGGTGGATGTTCCGTCTCTCAGGAGGGGTTTGGGCTGCAGAGAGTGCCCACAGGAGCGTTCATGGCCCCCGATACCTGCATCTCGTGTGTGTCAGTTTTCCTCCAAAGAACTCAAAACTCTGTGTCAAACATCGAGCTCTGGTTGGCACCGTGTGCGCTGCCTACCTAGGGGTGCCCCGTGCTGGCATCTGCAACCGACCGGGGCAATGCTGGTTCCCGCAGGGCTGGGGAGGAAGGTGACGAGTGAGTGGAGCCAGATGCAGCTGCAGGCGTCTGGGCATCACCAGAAAACCATGTCAGCTTTTCTGTTATGTCTGAAAACTTCCAAGCTTCCATGTGAAAAACAAGGAGAGTCGGGGCACCGTAGACAAGCAGCTGTTCACTGACCGTGTGTGTGGCCCTGGACTAGTTCCCCGGGTTCCTGGCGCCTCAGTGTTGCCGTGGCCTGAAGGGATTAACGAGCATCAAGAGCTTACGCACAGTAAGTGGGCATACAGCAGGCGCTCAGGACGCGTGTGCTTGTTGGCTGCGTTCCTTTGTTGGGCACACTGAGTCTCTGGTGCTCCTGCGTGTGGTGCTCCCACGTGTGATGCTCCCGCGTGTGCCGTAGCTGCTCAGGGAGGCTGAGGGACGAGCCGAGGCTTTGCTCCGAGTTCACGAGTGCGTGCACACTCGGTGGCTCAGTCGTGTCAGACTCTTTGAGACCCCAGGGACTGTAAACCCGCCAGACTCCTGTGTCCATGGGATTCTCCAGGCAAGAAGACTGAGCAAGTTCCCATTTCCTCTTCCAGGGGATCTTCCCAACCCAGGGATCAAACCCACATGTCCTGCATTGACAGGCAGAATCTTTACTCCTGGGCCAACTTGGAAGCCTCGAGTTCAAGAGTAAGGCACCCCAAAGAGCCAAAACGATCTTGCAAAAGAACAAAGCCAAAGGCTCCCGGTTGCCGCCGTCAAGCAGGACAGAGTGGTCTCGCAGAAGGACAGAGACATTCCCACCGACGGGGTAGAGGTGAGGTTGCAGACATGAGCCCTTGCTCGAAGGTGACTCTATTTTTGATAAGCGGGTCAAGACGATTCAGTGGAAAAAGAACAGACTTTTCAACACATGGTGCTGGGACCAACAACACACGCACGAGAACGAAGCTGGAGCCCGTTTCACGCCGTCCGGAAAGTAACTCGGGGGATCAAAGAGCTGGAGAGCAGAGCTGAAACTGTAAAACTCTTAGAAGAAAATATAGGAGCAAATCTTCACCTTAGGCAAAGCTTCTGAGACACGACATCAAAAGCATGAGCAACAAAAAGAAAAAATTAGACTTCATCAAAAGTAAAACCTTTTGTGCTGCCAACAATTCCAACGAGAAAGTGAAAAAACAACCCATAGAAAGGGAGGAAATATTTGCAAATTATAAATCTAATTAGGAACTCGTGTCTAGACTACGTAAAGAACTCTTGAGAGTGTAAGTCACTCAGTCGTGTCCGACTCTTTGCGGCCCCACGGTCTGTAGCCCACCAGGCTCCTCCGCCCGTGGAATTCTCCAGGCAAGAATCCTGGAGTGAGAAGCCTTTCCCTTCTCCAGGGGATGTTCCCGACCCAGGGATTTAATCCGGGTCTCCTGCTTAACTCTTATAACCCAATAATAAAAAGATAAATAGCCCAGTGGCCATGCGTAAGGATCCTAATAGACATCTCTCCAAAATTTGCAAGAGCCAAGAAGCTTATGAAAAGATGCTCAGCGTTATTAGCCATTGGGAACTGCAGACCGAAGCCACAGCAGACACCTGTTCACACCCACCAGGTTGGCTGGAGTCAGAGACATAAAAGCAAGTGTCGGTGATGGTGCAGAGGACTCGAAACACACACACACACTGCTGGTGGGAACCAGTTTGGGAATTCTCCAAAACATTAGACAGAGTTGCCACACGGCCAGCAAGTCTCCTCCTCGGTGTGCACCCAAGAGAAATGAAAGCGTGTGTTCACATGAGAACCCTGTGAACGCTCACAGCAGCTTACCTGTGATATCCCCTAAAGTGGAGCCAGCCCAAATGCCCATCACTGACGAGTGGGTAATCAAAGGGGCTTCATCCACACAGTGGACCCGTCAGGCCATCAGAATGGAACAGCGACACACGGCACACCACGGGACTCTCGGGCTTCCCTCGCAGCTCAGTCAGTAAAGAGTCCTGCAGCGCAAGAGACCCAGGCTCAGTTCCTGGGTCGGGAAAGTCCCCCTGAGAAGGGCATGGCAACCCACTCCAGTATTCTTGCCTGGAGAATCCCATGGACAGAGGAGCGTGGGGCGCTACAGTCCCCGGGGTTGCAGAGTCAGACACGACTGAACAACTAAACCGCCACCTCAGTCTCAGAAACATCCCAGTAAGTGAGAGCGGCCAGTCACAGGACCACTGAGCAGGCGAGAGCGTCGATCCGAAACATCCAGAACAGTCAAGACTCAGAGCCAGAAAGCAGGTTGGTGACAAAGTCCTGCTGTTGCCGACCTGCTGAGTGTTCGTGGCAGGCTGGACAGAGAGGGAATTTGGGGAAGAATGGGTACATGTTTATGTATGGCTGAGCCTTTGCTGTAAACCTGAAACTATCAGTTTAATTCAATGTAATAGTTGATAGTTTTAATTTAAGCAGTTAATTAGCTGTATACTCCAATAAAAAATAAAAAAAGAGAAAGACCTAGGGATAGACGTCATGGTGGAGAGTGGGGGTGGCTACTCACGGATACTGGGGTTTCCTTTGGGAGTAAAAAATGCTCAAAAAGTTAGATGGTTGCACAACTCTGTGAACATGCTAAAAACCATTGAAGAGCACACTTGAAACTGTGATCTGAGTGACTATGTAAATTAACCCTCAAAGAGGCTGCTAAACTCAGAGAGAGCCTAGGGTCCAGCTCTGACCTGGCTCTCCAGGGCAAGTCTCTGTTCTTCTGGGAAGCTCAGTCTGGTCTGTAAAACAGGGCTGAGAAGAGTTGCCTTCCTGGAACAGTGCAGGTGTGAGATGGCAGCTGTGACACCATCTTTCATTTCAACTTCTGTATTTAAACTTATTACAAAGGAAATGTATGCACATTGTGCAAAATTCAAACAGCAGATGTGGGTACAGAGTGAAGAGCCTCATTTTCTGGAAGTTTCAGTATCTTGATCGGGGTGGTGATACAGATGTATACATTTGTCAAAACTCATGCAACTGTACACTGTTAAGAAGGGTGAAATTCACTGTCAACAAATAACACGGTGGAAAATGCCCTTGAGTAAGCAGTGTCCTGCCCTCTCCCCCTGTCTTCTGGCCCTCCAGCTTTCCTACTGCTTTGCACACACAGGCAAATGAAATGTGACTGTGTTATATCCTTCTTGTGCGAGTTAATAAAAGTCCTACACACACAGTTCCACTCCTCGCTTTGTTCCCCTAAAGACCGTTCAGGGAGATGGACTCAGATTAGCACGTGCCTACCCAGCTGGGCGTGCATCTGTGTGGACGCGTCCCTGCACTCCACTGTCGCCGGCATTTCAGATGCTTCCAATCTGCTGCTATTACAAAGAGTGCTCCGAAGAATAACCTTGCGTGCAGTAATATATCATTTTTCACATTTGTGAGCACTCTCTGGAGGACAGATTCCTAGAAGTAAATGCTGGGCCAAAGGGTATAAAGTATTTGGAATTTGGACCTTGTTTCAGAGGCTTTAAAAGTGCCTGCTTCCCACATCATCGCAACAGTGTGTTATTAAACCTTACTCTTTGCCCATTGGATGAATAAATCATTTCTCAGAGTAGTTTTAATTAGCCTTTCTGTTGTTAGGAGTGAGACAGGGCACTCTTTGTATATATAAGCATTATTTTTATTTTCTTTTCTGTTCATAATCTCTGCCCATTTTTCCCCTGCTTTTGGGTTTTTTTTTATTATTGATTTGTAGGAGCTTTTTACATATGGGGGAACAGGCTCTTTGCTTAGATATAAGACGGCCACATTGTTTTTGGCGTGGCTCTCGGATTTTCCGTGAAGTTCTGGGCACAGGAAGGGACAGTCTCCACCTCCCTCTAGGTACTGTCTCTCAGGATGGGCTTGGGGAGGGCTCTTTTCCACATTAGCCCCCCGCCATGGTGTCCCTCTGCTCTTTCCCTGTACACCCTCAGTTGTCCGACTGACCTGCCTGGGTCAGTTCCTCCCAGCCAGGCCATCCTGAGAGGAGAGAGGGGAGAGGAGCCTCAGTGGGGGTGCAGACACGCATCAGAGCCTCCTCTGTTGTGAAACGACACCCGGTCAGCCCTCCTGTGCTGTCTGGCGTTCAGAGGTGAGTCAGACCGTCCTCCTCTGCAGAGTTCACAGTCTGGTGAAGGATCCAGTGTGGCGAGTACTTGGGCAGGGGATCTCGAGAGGCACAGAGAGGCCTCTAGCAGCTGGGGAAGGTGTGCTCCCAGAGCCCCAGGCCCCAGGCCCCTCACTGCCTTGCTTGCCTCTCCCCAGGGTGCTGGGCTGAGTCTGGATTTAGTGGTTGGTTTGTGGGGGTGAAAACAAGGATCTGCTGACCCAGTTCCTGGAGAGTTCAACCCTGGCCTCCCTGTGAAGTGGGAGACGTCAACAGTGCTTATTTCTAGGTGGCAGTGAGCATGGACTGAATTGCAAGCCGCAGCCGCAGGCTTGATACATGGAGGTGAGTTCTGTTGCATTTGGGCGTGTGAGCCTGCCCGCGTGTGTTAGGTGTGGACTGGGGTGCGTCTGACCTGGGGGTGTTTGGAGCTGGCTGCGGGCTGTACCACCGAAAGCGCAAGCTGGGCGTCTGTGAGGATGGGAAGAGTATCCATGTTCCCGCCCGGATAACGCCTGGCCGGGAGGTGGGCTGGCAGGTGCGACTGGGGCTGTGTGTAGACACGCAGTGTGTGGGCGGCGTGTGTGTGTCTACAATGCAGGCTGTGTGGGGGTTTTCAGGAGGAGATGAGTGTCTGGGAGAGGAAGGCGGGAGAGAGAGGGAGAGAGGGAGAGAGGGAGAGAGGGAGAGAGCCGGAGAGATCTCACGGCAGTGCGACCAGACCAGCGAGAACACTTGGGCTTTATTTAGCGCAGAGAAAGAAGGGCCCCTCCTGACTCCTCCCTCCAGGGCTTCACGAGGTCCCCTGTTCTCAGCGTGAGGGGTGTCTGGCCTTTCCGGGGGCAGCAGCTAGGCTCTGCTTTCAGCGCAAGCAAGGGCATATTTCAGCATCTCAAGATGCGGGAGTGTGAAAGTATCCGGCAGGCGCGCTCCCTCAGGCAGGAAAGCCGCTCCTGGCAACCAGGTCACAGCAAGGCCCTGGCCAATTAGGGGAAGTGGGAACCGGGGGCTGCCGCCGGCCAGGGCTAACAAGCGCCTCCATTAGGGACCTGCACAAGACAGACTGCCAAGGCCAGCCTCTGCCCCCACCTCCCGGTCCAGGGGGTCTGAGCGCCCCTCAAGGACAGGACAGCTTGAAGACAGTGGCTCCGACCTTGACCGTCATCCTCCAGGTCCCAGGGTCCCCTGGGAAAGGCGGTGGGCTCTCCTCCACTCTGGCCCCCTTTGGGGGTCTCAGCTCTGCCTCGGACATCCAGTCTGGAGGAGATGCGGGAGGAGGTGGAGGGCGGCAGCTGGCGCCGCAGGCTGGACCCGACCCGACCCGGAACCCCGCGCGCCCTTCTTGGGCCCGGCCGTCCTTTGGCGGCGTGGCCCGCAGCATCACCCGCCACTCCCACGCTGGTCCTGGTGCCTCCTCCAGGAGGGGCGCCCCTCGCTCTCCATCAGACCCCTCCTGTTTGCGTGCGCGCCCGGGGGCGCGCAGGTCGACCTCGCTTCCTTTGGCCCCCTCCCAGTTCGGGGCAGCGCGCGGGGCGGGGACGCCGCGCAGGCGGTGGCGTCCAGAGGGTCGCGCCCCGAGCCGGAGCCCGAGCCCGGCCGGGTCTCTGCTGCGCGGCTCGGACTCAGAGGCTCAGGGAGCGGCGCGCAGGCCGTGCCGCGCGGGTGCGCTCTTGAGCCTGGTTTGCAGTTCTCGCCGAAAGCGCAAGCCGCAGGCTGGGCAGCGGCCGTGGGGAGTGGGAGCCGCCCGGCAAGGCGGGGTGGACGCCTGGAGCGGGCGCGGGGCCACCGAGAGGCTGCGGGTGTAGAGCCCAGTCTAGAGGCCGACAGAGCGGTTGCAGCCCCCCGGGGATTCGGGAGGCGAACGAGGAGGGAGGGATCCGTGGGCGGAAAATCCTCTAAACCGAACCTTCCGGGAATCGAAGGAGCCTGGCTGGTCCCACACCCCTCCCCGAACCTGCCCCCTCCCCGCGCCGAAAGTGGGGAGGGCGGCGCTGAGCCCCGGGAGGGTTAGTGGGGGTCAGCGACCTAGGGTATAGCGAGTCCTTCGGGGGCGACCACCCTCTCGCCCTCCCCGCCCCCCGCCAGGTGCAGCGCCCTCCCCATCCCGGAAATGCGCGCCCCAGCGGGCAGAGCAGTTGCACACGCGGACGCGCGCGCCCACACAGGGTCTGACTTCGGGTCAACTTTCACGCGGTTCCCGGTGTGTGTGCGAACGGCAGTGCCCGCACGCGCGTGCCCGTCTCCGCCCAGGTGCCCACCTCCCGTCGCCACCCGGCGTCCCGACTCCTAGACCTTCGCGGGCCTCTGTGCTAACGGGGCCTAGGGCGAGGGCAGGGGCGCGCAGGACGAGCCAAAGGAGGGGGGCGAAGACGCCTCTGGGCTGCCCACGCCGCCCCCCAGCCTGCTCGACTTCCCCGACCGCGTCACCCTTCGGACACCCCCCGGT
>SJYC01005434.1:35-34598 GCA_006408675.1 Madoqua kirkii | reverse complement strand
TGGGGAGGAATTTCAATCCCCGGAGCGAAGTTAGAGCTTGAAGGACGGCGGCGGCGGCGGGCGCAGCCCGGAACGGCGGCCGGGCGAGCAGGTAAGCGCGGAGCCGGGACCGAGGCTGGGGGCGCGGCAGTCCGGCCCCTCGCGGGGGTGGCGCGGCGGGCCCCGCGCCCTCGCACCCCGCGCCCCCGGCCCCTCGTGCGCCCCAGCCCCGCGCGCCCTCCGAGCGGAGCGGGCAAAGTTGGAGGAACTTGGCGGCGGAGCGGGCGCTCGGCTCAGCGGGGCAGAGGGGTTCCTGGTCGGGGCTCCGCGGCCGCCCCCGGATCGCCCCTGCCCCGCGCGCCACTACCCCTCGCAAGGACTCGCCGCTTCAGCACCCCTCTCCTCTTGTCGCTCCTCATCCCGCCCCCGCTCAGGGCTGCTGCTTCCCGTGGTCGACCCAACGCGGCCCTTGCCCTTCCCCGGAACCCCCCCGGCCCGGGCTCCTCGGCCCCCGTCGGTGCGAGCGGACATCACCCTTCTCGGTCTGCTCGAACGCTTGGCACCTCCCAGCCTGGCACCCCGGGACCGTCCAGCCGTGCCCCTGGGAGGGGCGGCATTCCGCGAAAGGGGAGCCTAGCCCTCTGCGTGGGGGCGGGGGCCTTTGCTCAGAACCTGGCAGAAGTCCCCCCCCTCCCCCCCTTGGACACGTTCTCTTCGTCATCCTTTGGGGGAGGGGCGCAGAGCCTTCTTGCCCCAGCGTGCCTCTGAGACGGGGGTCCCCTTCCATTCTGTAAAAGCTGCAGGCCACCTGCTTGCTGCTCACGGTGGGCCCCCTGCAGGTGTCCCCCTCCAAAACAGACCGGCAGCCTCTGGCATTGAAGCCAGACTCTTCCCGACCAGAGCTGTGTGACCTTGGGGCAGGTAAGCCTCTCAGAGCCTCAGTTCCCCAATCTGTGAAATGGGACACAAGGCTCACCTGTGCTCCGTGGAAGGAACATCCCAGGGAAGGGTCAGCACTGGCATGGCCCCTGGAGGTCTCTCCTCCTGGCTCCGGAGCCTCCAGCCAGGCTTGCAGCCCCAGCAGAGCCTCAGGTGTGAGCCATCGTGGAGCCTTGCTGGGAGCAGCTGTGTCTGCCTAGCTCCCTCACTGTTGGGCTGGGAAGAAAGTGTTAACAAGCCTTTCAAGGCTGGGAAGCGAGGGGGAATACGGGGGAATAGGAAGGCAGCCTCCTCTGGCTCCTCTCTGGCGGTGTCTCCAGTGGGGCCCCAGAGGAAAGGCGCACATTGGCCCGTGTTGCCTTGCAGCTGTGTGTACTGTCCCGCTTCCTGCCCAGCCAGTCCCCGGGCCTCCTGTGCCCTGGGTCCTCGCAGCTGTCTCCTTTTAGTTGAGCCAGCCCTGGGGGGTGCTCTCCCGCACCCCACCCCAGGTTTGCGTCCCGCTTCATCAGAAAGGGAGACACCCTGACATGGAGGCAAGGATGCCGGGTGGCTGTGTGTCAGAGGGGAGGGCCCCCTGCTCTCTGGGTTCGGGGGTGGCAGACATGCCTCCCTTTCCTGGGCTCGTGGAGAGCTGCCCTCCCCGCAGCCCCATAGGATCTCCGGGTCTGGAAGGTTGGGAGTCATGCAGTCAGATCTCTCGGACCCCCTCCTGCAGGCCGGCTGCCCGGGCACCTCTTGGTGACACAGCAGCTGCGAGCTGACAGTCCTGATGAAGGAAGCGGGGTGGGCATTATCCTGCGACCTGGCAGATGTGAGGGGGTTGGCACGGGGTGTGGCGGTCACCCATACCTGGGCCTGGGGACAAGAAGGACCGAGGGCCCCGCTCCATTGCCCCCCAGGACTCCCTATGGAAAGCTCAGCGGTTGTTCGCAGTGCCTTGGGAAGCCAGCACTCCCAACCCGAGCTGGGGAGAGGCTGTTGCTCCCCTAATTCCCTACCCCCCAAAAACAGGTGATGGGGCCCCCAGGAGAGACGGGGACCCAGCAGCCCCTGTCTTAGACCTTCGGAGTTTGAGTCTAAAAGTCTCCTTGTAGCATCATCTGCTCCAAGAGAGGAAAAATTAGTGGGGTCTGAATTATGACAGGATCTCAGCGCAGTAACGGGAGTGTCTGCCCGAGTCCCACATCTGTGTGTCTCCAAGACACACATGCACGCACACTACACACTTCCCGGGTCCCATGTCTGTGTGTGTCTCAGATACACACACACACCCTGGGTTCCACATCTGTGTGTGTCTCCAAGACACACATACACACCCAGGTCCCACATCTGTGTGTGTCTAAGACACACGCATACACCCACACACCCACCCACCAGCTCTAGGTTTCAGCAGAGTTTTCTAAGCACTCAGATCGCCTGGGTCAGAGCTCCACCCTTGAGAGGCCCAGGCCTTGAGCCCAGAACCCTCTTTCTGAGGATGCGCAGCAGTAGGAGAAATTTATGAGCAGAGGTGCTGGGACCGGGGTGTCCGTGTATCTCCTCAGGAAACAGCCCCCGCGGATGCCGGGGCGGGTGGTGCGTGCGGAACGGGGCTGCGGTGGGCGCGTCGGGTGAAAGAAGCTAGTGAGTGGCAGGCAGGAGCTGGATCTCAGGGCCGGGGCCATAAATCTCCAGGCGTGAACCTGGAGCAGATGGCGGCATTGCCACGGACACAGGATACATTTGTCATCTCTCCAGCACCCCCGTCCCCCACACCGCCTTTCCCTCTTTGTCTCCAGTCATGGATTCCGATTTCTTCCCGCAGAAGCTTGGGCGTCACCTGGCCCTGGGCAGGGCTCTGGTGAGGGGGGAGGCGGGCTGATGGTGGAGCCCACGCAGGGGCTGGTCCCCGGATACACGAAGGACTTTGGTATCATCTGTCCCAGCACCCACTGCACAGATGGGGAGACTGAGGCCAGAGTGGGCAGGGTGCGGTCTGGGGGGCAGGATGCGGTCTGGGGCGCACGGTGAGTGGGGCTGGTGGCGGGGTTCCCGCGTCCCTGCTGTGGGGGTTCGGGTCTGGTCGCCTGCGCAGGGCAGGCTGGCCTTGGCCGCTGGGGCACCTACCCCTGGCTGCGCCCACGCCCCGTTGGATACCCTGTGCCCACGCGGCTGAGCGAGGGGGGCGGCTGTGGACATAACTCCGTCTGGCCCCATTGCCGGTCACTCGTCCTGCCCACGTGTGTCCAGTTGATTCCCATCTTTGCCGAGCTCTCCGGGGAGGAAAGGGTGTGGAGAGACCTTGAGGAGTCAGCACCCGCGTGGGGCAGGAACTGAGGCTTCCGGCCCTCTGAGCTGGAGGTCCTGATGGTTATTCCCCGGGCGAGTTGAGGGTCCACGCGTGCTCTGCCGGAGTGTGAGCGTGTTGAGGCCCTGGCCACTGGGGGGGCTTGTGTCCGGGCTGGGGAGACAGCTGGTACACAGGCACGAGCACCCAGTTCTTCCCGGGGCCGTCAGCCTGTCTGGCCCCGCCTTTCAGAAGAGTCCAGCATCGCCCAAGGTCACACACGAGCCTGCGGGGAGGCTGAGGCTGGGGTCCTCCTGGGAGCCGGGTCTGGGTCGGCCGCTGGCTTGCAGGAGGAGCTGGAACAGAGACTGAGGGTGGTGGGGACCACGGGAGGGTCTGACAGCCTTCCTGGGGCCCCCTTGGGGTCAGCAGGGGCCGGGCCATGCCTCTCTGCTCTGGGCTGGGGCAGCGCTGTGGAGAAACCGAGTCAGGCTTCTCGTGACAGCTGTCCCCACGCCGGCACTGGGGGACCCTGAGCCTCTGCCTGCTGCGCCCTCCCTTCCAGGTGCGATGGGAGCCTTAGTTCTGGTCCTCGGGGTTCCCGACCCTGGGAGGGGGGCCTGCTCCTCCTTGGGGATCTGCTGTACCTCAGACCTGGGGGCTCCTGGAGGAGGAGTTTGGTGGGACATGAGCTTGGGCAAACTCTGAGATGGTGAGGGATGGGCGGGCCTGGCGTGCTGCAGTCCCTGGGGTCACAGAGTTGGACACAACCAGCCACCCACAACAGCATAAGCATCTGGGTGATCCAGCAGGGAGAGGCTGCCTGAGGGCAGGGCGCGGGGGTGAGGGGGCAGGGAGGCTGGCGCGTCCCCTCCCCGCCGTGGGAAGTCTGGGGTCCCGGCGCAACTCTCCCGTGGGCTGGGAGCCCCAGGCTCCCTCGTGTTTGCCAACAGATCCTGGTTTATTTTCGGCAGGACCAACTCTCCTTCCGTGGCTCCCTGGGGCTGCATAAAGGCGACCAGGTGCCTCCCTGCCTGCGGGGATGGTGCTGGCCGGGCTGGCCTTGTGGGGCTGAGCCCTGTGTAGGAGGGGCTTTCCTCACCCTTCCTGCACACAGTAGGTGCTGCAGAGAGAAGGCTTGTGAGCGCGCGGTGAGGAGGTGCTCCCGCCCTTTGCTGTCAGTATGGAGCCTGGAGGACTTCCGGGCAGAGCAGCATGGACCCTCTGCACGCCCCACCCCCAGCTCCCACTCTGGGGAGACCCGTGGGCGGGGCTGCCGTGCTTCTGGAGCCTGTCTCCGCCCGACCCCTGCCATCCCCCATCTGCACGGAGGGGTCTTCTCTACCTCTGGTCACCCTGTGGAAGTTTCCGGAAGGGCCCAGTGGCAGGTCAGGCGTGGTCCAGTCGTCTGCTCTGGCCGTGTAGGCTGGGAACTGGCGCCTTTCTGCTTCAGTGCTTCCATCTGACGAGTGGGTAGAGAGCCCGGCCCTCCCCAGGTGCTGGGCTGGGGGCAGAGCCCAGAGGCCGGGTCATGGTGGGTGGTGGTGACCGCGGGGAGGGCGCGTCTGCAGGCTGTGCTGGCTGTCTCGTGAGTGTGGGTGGTGGAAGGCCACACCCCGCTGCGGGACGCCGGCATCTGGTGTTGCCCTCGGCTGGAGTTGACAGGCCGTGGGGTCGCCTGCCTGGATCCTCAGTGAAATCCGTGCCTTCCAGAGCCACACGGCCAGAGGGGGCGGGAGCCAAACTCAGGTCCTTTCAGCCAGAACCCCTTTGATTTCCCTCTGCCCCCTGCGCCTTAGGGGAAGATGTCTGGAAATTCTAAACTCCAGGAGAAAAGCCCCGTCTCTGGGGGCCGGGCGATGGGGCTGTGGGTCCTGGGCAGGAAGGCTGAAGCCGGGTGACCTTCCACACCTAGGGCCGCTCAGTGCCGCCTTCCTGAAGGGGAAGCAGCGGCAGGCCGGCGGGGCAGGGCTCGGCCCCTGGCTGCGTGGCCCCCTTGCCGGTCCCCTGGGCTCACAGGGGAGGCGCCCGAGCCTGGGGAGCACAGACCCTTCCCTGGACGGGCCTCTTGGCTCCTGCCTCACCTGCTGCCATCCTGGCCTCTGAGACTCCTTGGGACGCAGAGCCCAGCGCCCGCCTGGGTGTGGTGGTCCAGACTCTGCCATCCCGCGCCCGGTGTGGGCCCCCGGCACCACAGGAGCCTCTTGCGGCTGAGAGGAGGGGGCTGGGCCCGGCTCGTGTCACGAGCTCCAGAACCCAGACCTGCCTGTCTCTGACACCCCTCGCCCCAGCAGCCCCTCTGCCCATTTCACAGCTGGGAGCGCTGAGTCTCAGGGCAGGAGGCTGAGCTGGGAGCGGGCTGTCCATGGCTCTGGGGCCTCGACTGCAGAGGAGCAGGGGCCTGGCCCCAGCAGGCGCCGAGGCGGGAGCCCCCTGGCTGACTGTGGGCGAGTGGCCCGTGGGGGCCAGGCTGCCCGGGCGTGCCCCCCCTTGCCCTGCCCGGGTTTGTGTGTGTGCAGGGAAGGTGCTCCAGGGTTGTGGCACAAGGTTCTTCTGTTTGAGTGAAATCTGGGGCTGGCACAGAGGCTGATGGCCTTGAGGGCCGCTTGGTTATCCTGAAGGTGACTCCGGCCTTTAGGAAGAAGCCGGTCGCCCGTGAGGCTGGCGTCCCGTGGAGGCTGGGGTGTGTGTGTCCGAGTGTGCCTTGTTCTCCCCGCTCCCTGCTTTCTGGAGGCTCCTGACAGTGTGAACATGCTTCTCTGCCTTGGGGACGGGACCCCGCAGTGGCTCAGCACCGCCCAGGTGAGTCTTGGACCCTTCCCATCACCCTGCCCAGGCACATATCACCACCTGCCTCTGGAGGCGTCTTACCAGCTCCCATGGGAGGGCTGCAGCCCCTCACGCTCTCGCAGCGCCTGGCAGTCTTGCATTTAATGTGTTTATTTGTCTTAGCTGAGTTTCAAAATTATTCAGAATTGTTGTGAGAGTTCTGTGATCTGCAGAACCTTATCCTGGTTTGTATCCTGTCTGTAGTACTTTGCATGGTGTCTTTGGAAGGCACACGTGTAATGAAGTGTTATGTGTAATGAAGTTTGCTTTATCAGTTTTTCTCTTTTATGAGCCCTATGGCTAGTGTTATACTTAAGAATCCTTGGCCTAATCCAAGGTCACAAGTATTTCTTCTGTGTTTCCTCCTAGGAGTTTACATTCTAATTTTAGCTCTTGGATTTAGGTTTATTGACCGTGTTAAGTTAATGTTTGTGGACGCTGTGTATGGTCCTTCATTCATTGGTTGGTACAGGGGTATCTAACTGCCCCAGCACCATTTTTAAAATAAACAGTTATTTTTAATTGAAAAGTAATTGCTTTACAGCCAAGTGCTGTGTTGGTTTCTGTGAAGCCTCATCAGGAGTCGGCCGTAGGTGGTCGTGCATCCCCCACAGGCTGTGGCAGCGCCCTGGCGTGAGTTCCGTGGGCTGTCTGTCTGTCTGTCTGTGTGTCTGCCTTTGGAGCTGGTGTGTCCCTGCTCCCCTCTCCTCGCCACCCGCCCTCTCCTTCCTCCCCCGGTGTGGCCACGAGCCTGGTCTCTGCGTCTCTGTCTCCACTGCCACCTGCACACACCTGCGCCAGTGCCGTCTTTCTGGATCCAGCACCACGTTTTGCAGAGACTGGCTTTTCTGTCAAGTTTTCCTGGGACCGGAGCGGGAGGTGTGCCTCTGGACTCAGCTCTGCCTGTGGCCGTGACGTGCGTGTCTGGTCTTCTGCCAGGACCGCGCTGGCTTGATCACCGAAGGTTTGTGGCCCATTTGGAAAGTGTGTACTGTTAAGTCCTCTAAGGTTTTTCTTTTCAGAATGTTTTTTGCTATTCTTAGTTCTTTACATTTCTGTGCAAATTTTAAAGATCACCTTGTTAATTCTTGTTAATTAAAAAAAAAATGCTTGCTGGGATTTTGCTGGGCTTCTGTTTAATTCATAGATCAACTTGGAAATATTGAGTCTTCCTGTCCATGAACATGGACTCTGTGTCTCCGTGAATTAGACCTTTATTTTCTCTAAGCAGTTTTTTGGGGTCATTTTCATATGCAAGTCTTACAAATTAAATTTCTGTTGTTAAATTTATTCCTAAGTGTTTTTTGATGCTATTGTGAATGGAATTATTTTCTTAATTTCATTTTCCGATGGTTTGTTGCTAGTACATAGGAGTAAAGCTGAGTTTTGTGTATTGGTATTTTATCCTATGACCTTGCTGAATTTAATTATTGGCCAGTTCCACTAGACTTTCGTGGATTCCTTAGGATTTTCTGCGTGTCCTCTGCAAATAAGGGGAGTCTTACCTCTTCTTTTTCAAACAGGCAGTCTTTTATTAGGATTATTTTTCTTGCCTTATTGCACCGACCGGAGCCTCCAGAGTGCCGCTGAGTGGCCCCGGCGCTTCCTGCCTGACCTTAGGGGAGAGCGCCCAGCCTCTCGCCATTAAACGCGGCAGCTGTGGCGTTCCCAGGTGGTCTCTCTCAGGTTGAGAAGTTCCCTCGTAGCACTGGTGTTTGAGTGTTTCTATGCTGAACGTGTGTGGGGTTTGGTTATACGCATCTACGCTGGCCTGCGGCGATTCATGGGGTCGCAGAGAGTCGGACACGACTGAGCAACTGAACCGAACTGGTGCTGAACGTGTGTGGGGTTTGGTTATACGCATCTGCTAAGGCCGTCGTTTGCCTTTTGTCCTTTTATCAGAACGACTTCAGTTGATCTTCAGAGGTTGAACCAGCCTTGCATCGCTGGGTGGATGCCACCTGTCAACCCTTTTTCCAAATCGCTGGAACTGGTTTGCTACTGTTTCACGAAGGATTTTCGTGCGGTGCTCGTGTGGCGTCTGGGTCTGTTATTTCCTTGTGATATCTCTGGTTTTGGTAGCAGGGAAAGTACTGGTCTCGTAGATGAGTGAGGAAGTTTTTCTTCCTCTTCTTTTCCTGACTTTGTCTGGATTCAGTATGACTTTTAAAAAATGTCTGACAGAGCTTGCAGTTTAAGCCACCTGGGCTTGGACTCTGCTCTGGGGGAGTGTTTTGCGGTAAGCATTCAGTTTTGGATAAACGGTTGTGAGTGAGCCAGGCTTTTTGGTTTTGAATTGGCTTTGTGAATTTGTGTCTTTCTGTGAACCCGCTGCTCCTCTCCTGAGCTGTGTGGTCTGTTGGTGTGAAGTTGTTCACAATACCACTTTACTGCTTGCATATCCCTTTGATTTCTGAAGGGTTGGTAGCAATGATTTCTTTTTAATAACGACTGATTTTGGTAATTTTTGTTGTCTTTTTTTTTTCCTGGCCTGTTTAGCTAAAGGTTTTGTCGTGTTAATCTTTTCAAATAAACGATTTCTGCTTTGTGTCGATTTATTTTTCTATTTTTTCATCAGCCTTAGTTCTGATTTTTTATTTCCTTTGTTCTACTTGCTTTGACTTTTTCTAGTTTCTTACGGTAGATCCTTCGGTTGTTGAGATTTTTCTTCCTTTTTGATGCACACTGAAAGCTATAAATTTCCATCTAAACCCTGCTTTAACTGCATCTCATAGACTTTGATATGTTCTATTTTCATTTAATTAAAGACGTCATCTAATGTCCTTTGTGATTTCTTTGACTTGTGACTATTTTTTAAATTGCTGTTTATTTTCCAATTATTTGAGGATTTCTCAGATTTCTTTCTTTGGTTGATTCCTAATTCATTCCACTGTGGTTGGTGAACATACTTTCCATGGTCACATCCATTTTAAATTCATGGATTTGGCCTAAAATATTGTCCATCCTGAAGATTCACCTCCTGTGTTTGAAAAGAACGTGTACTCTGCCGGGTAGAAGGTTCTGCAAACGTCAGTCAGATCAGGCTGGTGATGCTGCCGTTGAGGTTGTCTGTGTCTTTGCTGATTCCTTCTGTGCAGTTTTCTCAGTTATTGAAAGTGGAATATTAGAATCTTCAACTATTAGTGGTGACTTATCTGTTTCTCCTTTGCTGATTTTTGCTTACTGTATTTTGGAGCTCTTATGGGCACGCTGCTGCTGCTGCTGAGTCGCTTCCGTCGTGTCCGACTCTGTGTGACCCCCTAGACGGCAGCCCACCAGGCTCCCCCGTCCCTGGGATTCTCCAGGCAAGAACACTGGAGTGGGTGCCGTCGCCTTCTCCATCTTACGGGCATATTTGTTTAAGGTTGCCGTCTCTTTCTGAGGTAGCGACCTGAATATGCTGAAACGTGTCTTTGCCTGCTATGTTTCCTGAAGTCTGTGTGCCTGATGTTAACGTACCTGTTCCGGCTCTGGCGTGGTTCCTGTTTGCATGTATTTTTCTCTCCTTGTACTTTCATCATAGTTGTGTATTTGAGCCCAAAGTGTAAGATTTTTGGACGACATATATTTGGATCTCGCTCTTTTAATCCAGTCCCACAGCTTCTGCCTTTTACTTGAGCCATTTCGTCTACTCGCGTGGAAAGCGGTTTCTGCCTTGACGCGGTGCCGTTGTCTGAGTTACTTTCTGCGCGTCTCGTCTCCTCCCTCCTGTCTCTCTTTGGATGTCAGGTAAATCCTTTCAGTGTGCTGTTTAGCTCCTTTGTTAATTTTTTAAACTTTGTTTCTTCGCATTGGTTTCTTAGTGGTTGCTCTGGGGATTACAGTATGCAGCTTAACACAAATGATGTCAGATTAACACTGGTTTTTTTGCTGTGGTTCAGTCATTAAGTCGTGTTTGACTCTGCGACCACGTGAACTGCAGCACGCCAGGCTTCCCTGTCCTTTGCCATCCAACCGTCTCAGCCTCTGTCATCCCTGTCTCCTCCTGCCTTCAGTCTTTCCCAGCATCAGGGCCTTTTCCAGTGAGTCAGTTCTTCGCATCAAGTGGTCGAAATATTGGCGTTTCAGCTAAAGCATCAGTCCTTCCAATGGATATTCAGGACTGATTTCCTTCAGGATTGACTGGCTGGATCTCCTTGCAGGCCAGGGAACTCTTAAGAGTCTTTTCCAACACCACAGTTCAAAAGCAGCAATTCTTCTGCACTCAGCTTTCTTTGTAGTCCAACTCTCACATCCATACACGACTACCGGAAAAAGCCACAGCCTTGACTAGATGGACCTTTGTTGGCAAAGTGATGCCTCTGCTTTTTAATACGCTGCCTAGGTTTGTCATAGCTTTCAATACAGACTTAACTATGGTCAAATACGGAAGCTTTACTCCAGCATAGCTCCGTGTCCCCTCCCTCTTTTGCGCTAAAATTGTCCTATAAAGCACATGAGTGCGTGCTAGTTATAACAGCGACACAGTGTCACGATTGTTGCTTTGTATACTCTGGAAGGGGAAGTCACGCGCCTACAGAGTCTTTTGTTTTCATCCACACGCTCAGCGTGTCCAGCACGCCTCATTTCTTTCTGTGGATTTGAATTGCCCTGGACGTGACTGCCCTTCAGCCTGAAGCTCTCCCTTTAGTAAATTTCTTCTGGGTCGGGGCTGCCAGCACCAGATTCTCTCAGTCTCTGTCTGCACGAGTCTTTGGTTTGCCTTCGTTTCTGAAGGACGGTTTCACGGGACGTGGACTTCTGGCGATCTGAGTTTGCCGCTCCGCTGCCTCTGCCCGCCGTGGTTTGTGGGGCGCCCGCCTTGGCCGTGCCGTCCGTATCTTGCGAGTGACGACTCGCTCTTCTCTTCCCGTTGTCTCTGTCTCAGCAGTGTGATCATGGCGTGTCTGGGTGTAGATTTTTTTGTTTTCATCCTTCTTGGGGTTTGTTGATCTTCAGTTTGTTAGACTGATGTTTTTCATCAAATGTGGGGCATTTTTAGCTGTTATTTCTTGAAATATTTTCTTACCTCTTTCTCTTCTCTTCTCCTAGGATTTCTATGACATTTATGTGGGTACCCAGCCCTTGATGTTGTTTCCCACAGATGTCTGAGGCTCACTTTATTTTCCTTATCTATTTCCTAAAGAAGGATTTATTTATTTGGGTGCACCAATAAATACTTATTTAAACATTAGATCTTTCTTAGTTGCAGCATGTGGGATCTTTATTTGTGGCATGTGGGATCTTGTTCCCTGACCAAGGATCGAACCCGGGTCCGCTGCCTTGAGTGCAAGCCTTAGCCGCTGGGCCGCCAGGGAATTCCTCCTTCTCTTCCTGCTTCTCTCTGTTCTTTAGGTTGGAGACTTTATTTTGATCTATCTTCAGGTTCACTGCCTCTTTCTTCTGCCATCTCAGGTTGACTGTTGAGCCCTTCATGAGTTTTTCACTTCAGTTATTATACTCCTGAGTTTGAAAATTCTGCTGAACGATTCCTCTCTCTTCGTGTAGGTTCTCTGGCTTTTGAGTCCATGTCATGATATTTTCCTTTCATCTTTGAACACGATTGTCTTTTCCCTTTTTAAAATCAGATCTATGCCTGCTTTGAAGTCTTTGCTATGCACTGCAACATTTTGTGACATTCAGTGACAGTTTTTATTGACTGCTTTTTGAGTATGAGTTACCTTTTCCTGCTCCTTTCCATATCTTGTAATTTTGTGTTGAAAATGGGCGTTTTAGAGAACTTTCTGTAGCGCCTCTGGATTCTGATTCCCACTCCCAACTCCCGTCTGCTAGGTTTTCTGTGTGTTGATTGGGTAACTTGCCTGGACAGAAACCTCGAAATCCATGTCCCCTGATGTGTGCTGGTTGGTATCTCTGCTTGGTTTGCCCTCTTCACAAAAATGAACTCCTGGTTTCCTTTTAAATTTCGGCTTCCTGGGGATCACCTCGGCGTCTGCTTCGCTCAGTGGTCAGCCAGTGGTCGGTCAGAGGTTGTGAGGGGGCTCTGCTGTCTGCGGATGGATCTGCATGTGGATGGATCTTCAAGGACCAGGCAGTTCCGAGCCTGCTCTGCCTTCACTCTCTGCCAGACTCTCGTGCGTCTCCTCTGTGTGTGTGCACTGGCCCTCAGTAGCCAGGGCCGTGTGGGCTTCCTGGGCCCTGTCCTGTCGCCCCAGGCGTGCCGCCCGTCAGTCGGGCTCACGTGGCAAGTCACCCAGCATGTCCGCAGCGGCCCCGTTGCGTGTCTGTCTCGGTCGGGCCCCCGCTGGCCCCCTGGTCTGCGGCTGCCCCCGCCAGGACCACAGTCTCAGCCTGGCGGCACCGCGGGCTTTCCTCACTCCCTCCCGCGGAGCCTGCTGCGTGCTGCCGCCGTCTCTGCTGCTGAGCGTGAGGTCTCTGCCTTCTGCTCTCAGTCAAGTCGCCTCTGGCGGTGAAGCTCCTGGCTTTCGTGGCCTGCGCTCCCATCAGGCGATGTTCCAGCCGAGCTGGGAGTGGGGAGCTGGGAGCAGTTCCAGGTGAGAATATCACAGGTTTCCCCTGACTTATTCAGCGTTTAATCATTTTTCCTGGATAAATGCCTTTTGGTCAGTTTCGAGGATACTGAAATGGTTATTTTTGATCTTTTTTTTTTTTTTTTTTACTATGTTTTATAGTTTTGGGGAAAGGATTTGGCACCCCCTCTTCCTCCAGTGTGCTGGAAGACCCATCTCGTGGTGCCACCTTCTAAAAACACAACTTTTAAAAACAGGCAGCTCCATGAATTATCACAAAGTGAAATTCGTTTCAGAACCAGCTAGTTCAGAAAATAAGACGTGACTTGCATCCCGGGATGTCCTCGTGTTCTCACGTGATTGTTACCCCGCCTTTTCTCCTTAAAGGGAAACACTTTCCTGATTTTTAATCCTGTGGTTTCCTGTTTTTATGCTTTGTATGAATGTGTGTGTGTGTCTCTCAGTCTTGCCTGACTCTTTGCGACCCCGTGGACTGTATCTCGCCCGGCTCCCCTGTCCTTGGGATTCTCCAGGCAAGAATACCGCAGTGGGTTCCTGTGCCCTCCTCCAGCGGATCTTCCCGGCCCAGGATTGGACGCGGGGCTCCTGCGGGTTCTTTGCCGTCTGAGCCGTGAACTGGCGACACGGCTCCTTCGAGGCCAGCTGTCTTGCTCGGCGTGTCTCCGCGAGACCCACTGCGGCGTGCTGCGCGCCATCCCTGTCTCCTAGCGCCCCTTTTCCTTTGCTCTTTCCTGCTCTGCTGGGCGCTGGGCTCTTCCCGTCTCCAGCGACGGTGGCAATACTGTTGGGAACATCCTTGCACTCGCCTCTTGGTGGGCGTGTGCACCCGTTTCGTAGCAGTGGGGTTGTGCATGGTGTGAGTTCAACTCGATACTGTCCTTCTCATTTTGCCCCTGCTAAAAGGTGAGCACCTTTTCCTATGTGTCTTGATCATATATTGTCAAAACTTTGACCCATTTCTTTCTGTTGAGATTCCTGCCTTCATCTTACACACCTGTAAGAATTCTTTATATTCTTTTCCATTCTTGATTGTACAGGTTTTGCGTATCTCC
This sequence comes from Madoqua kirkii, assembly GCA_006408675.1. Classification (NCBI taxonomy): domain Eukaryota; kingdom Metazoa; phylum Chordata; class Mammalia; order Artiodactyla; family Bovidae; genus Madoqua; species Madoqua kirkii. Next base: position 21,042 of record SJYC01005434.1, on the reverse strand, counting down.
CCCACCCTCCCTCTTCCATTCATGACTTTTAATGAGATGTTCTTCATTTTTCTGTGGCAGGCCACGTTCCTTTCAGAGTTGGAGCTTTTTGTTAGCTTAAAGCAAAATCTTTCCTCACCTGGGGTTTCTGAAGAGGCTCCTCCAGATGCTTCAGTGTCATTCGGCACTGAGACTGTCAGTCCATCTGGAAGGAACGTTTCGTTCTATGGTGTGAGGTAGGGATTGTTTCATTTCTTTACAAATATCTCACACTGTTTATTAAAGACACCACCGCTTTTCAATGCATGATTTCATCCATTTTAAGTTTAGCATTTTTGAGATCCATTGTCGATCCCATGCAATCATGATAAATAATTCAGAGATATCTGCGTACCTTTTATCCATTTCTCCCCAGGAGTAACATCTTGCAAAACTATATGATAACTGAGATATCAACAGTGACACAGTCCAGATACAGAACATTTCCATCAGTACAGAAATGCTTATCGCTTTTTCATAGCCACATAGCCACACTCAGCTCCCTCCCCCAGACCTCATCTCTGATCTGCCCTCCATTTGTATGATTTTTCTTTTCAAGTAGACTCCATAAGTGAAATTGTATGGTATGTAACTTTAGGGAGCTGGATTTCTTTTCACTTAGCAAAATCTCCTGGAGGTTCATCCAAGTTTTATTTGACAAAAGCCGGTTGATTTTTGTAGCTGAGTGATGACATTGTGTCTCAGCTGGTCTCTCTCAGGGTGCCCTGTGTGTGTTAGTTACGCTTGTGAACGTGCTTGCCAGCGTGTGAGCACAGTTTCAAGGTTGTGCAGGGTCTTGCTGTCTGTTCCGTGAATATGACACGTCCGGGGTCATATCATATGATGGTACAAACGGACGAGGGAGCCAAAGGATCAAGGGACACGGGAAGACCACCGCTTCCCAGCGTGGACCCCACAGGCGTGGGCTGCTCAGGGGTCGTGCATGCGTTCCTGGGTGTCTGGTATAATTTGGGGGTTTCAGATTGCCCTGTTGCCTGGGGTCTGCCAAGGGCTCCTCTGGGTAGGTTTCGTCCACGTCAGCTGGAGCCCTTGGGAAGCTGTGGTCTCAGTGGCGAGGGCAGAACGTGTCTTGTCCCTGTACTTTTCCTCATTTTGGCACATCCTCCAACCACGTTGTCCATTTACAGCCGCTTCTCTCAGTGTGGCTGGTGTGAAGCTTCCGCAGCCCTGTGTCTGTTGCAGATGGGGGCGTCTGAGGTTCTTGACCAAGTTCGCTGGCCCCTGAAGCAGGGCCAGTGGTGAGGGCCTCTCTGCCCCTTAAGCTTTCGGTTGTCTCCAGGAACCCTCTAGTGGAGATGGGAGCCCTTCCTCCAGCTGGCAGGATCAGAGCTGATGCCAGTGACAGAATGGGGCCTCCTGGAGCTGTCTGAGTAGCTAGCATCCTGGAGAGGACCCTGGGTCAGGATTCGGGGACCTCGGCTCTAGCCCTGGCCCAGGGCTATCTGACTTACTCTTCAGAAATGGATGGGTAGATGGCTGAAGTGGTGGGTCTGTAGATGGATATGATTGGGTGATGAATGAAATGGATGGAGGATAATTGGAAGGGTGAATGGATGGGTGATGGATAAAAAAACTGGATGGATGGTGGGATGATGGATGGTGGGATGGATGATAGATGAATAAACTGTATGGGTGATGGGATGGATGGATGGTGGGATGGATGGATGGGTGGGTGAATGATGGATGGATGAACTGAATGGATGATGAGATGATGGATAGGTGGTTGATGGATGAATAAACTGGATGGATGGGTAAATGAATGATGGATGGATGGATGATGGATAAACTGGATGGATGGTGGGATGGATGGATGGATGGATGGATGAGTGGACAGATGTGTGAGGAATGAAGGAAGGAAGGATGGATGATGAACAAGTGAATGGGTGGCTGAAAGGTGAGTGAGTGGAGGATGGATGAATTGCTGCTGGTGGGTGAATGGATGGTGGGTAGGTGTGCCTGCAGGGACTGAAGACAGGGTCAGTGTGGACAGAGGTTTGGAATAAATGAGAGTGTAGACGGCCCCTGGCTCAGAGATAAGTGGCACCAGACTGCAGGTGGGGATCCTGAGGGCCAGGGAGGTGCTGGGGTGAGCTCACCGAGGTGGGGAGTTGCAGAGCTGAGGCTTGAACCCCAGTCGGCCTGAATCCACTTTCAGGCCTCCTGCCAGCCCTTGCCCCCTAGAGAGACAGGGGTAACCGAGGGGCCTGGCCACCTCACACAGACGCTAGCAGCGGTCCTGGCAAACAGGTCAGCTGGCGCTCTCCGGGCGTACGCAGTGGGCCCAGGGGTCTGGAGCCTCCACCCACGGCTGCCCCTTGAATGGCCCTGCAGGGCCTCGGCTCTTATCCCAAGGTGGGTGAGACCTCGAGGTCGCTGCTGGGGGACTTGGGGCCTCCCGCCAGTCCCCCCTCTGTGAGGTGGGCAGGGTCAGGGTGCCCCGCGTGAAGGCTGCGCTGGGCTGAGGCCCCGCTGCCCAGCATTGTCTGCGCCACCTCAGGCCGGTGGGGCTGGCTGCTGGGACTGCTTTCCGTGGACCCCAGGTGGGCTGCGAGAGCCGCGGTGTGGAGGAGTCCATGTGGGTGCTGGCCTCCCTGAGGAGCTGTCTCAGCCCCGCACCCAGGATGTCACTCGGCTGCGTCTGGAGGCTGGGCCAGGGAGCCCGGGAAATGTTCAACTTTGAAAAATGGACCTTCACAGCTCATTAGGCGTCCGTCGCGTGGCCGGGTGCCTCGAGCGGCTGGGGAGGAGGAGGGCGCCGTGGCATGAAGTCGCCGGGGTATTTAAAGGCCGCTCTGCATCCCTGGCCAGCCAGGCGGTCCAGGCAACCGTGTGGCCTGCGGGGCGGCGCCCCGGCTGCGCAGCAGGATCCCGGCCAGACCCTCCGGTGGCTTCTGTCCCCGGCAGCCGCTTCTGACACAAGGCCTCAGTTTCTCCACCTGCCCTGTGACGGGTGGGCTGAGCGGAAGGCGGGGTGACTGGGAGGATGCTAGGAGCCCTCGTGAGGCCTGGGGGAGGGGCTGCCGGCACTCGCGTGCCCCAACCCCCACCCGGGTGCTGCAGCCAAGCCCCCCCCACCCAGGGGCCGCTCCCTGGGGCCCTGACAGCTCAGTCTTGCCTGCCTGCCTGCGTCTGGGCCGGTGGAGGGCCCTCGTGGACCCATCAGAGGCTGCAGGGGCTCGCTTTATCCGGGCAGAGGCCCCCTCTCTGGCCTCACACCTGCTGGCCACCCTGCCTGATGGAGGGGCTTGTCTCTCCTGATGCCGCCGGCGGGGGTGGACAGAGAGCCGGGCAGGGCAGCCGGGCAGGGGGGGGCGCCCTGACATCAGCAGAGAGGGCTGCCACATGATGCTCTCAGTGTGGAGACCTGCTCTCCTGCACCCCGCTGTCTGTGGAGATGCAAGGTCATAGACGGGAGGCCCTGGGCTGGACTGAGCTGGGGGCGGTGAGGGGAGAGGTGCATCCTGCTGTCTGTGGAGATGCGAGGTCATAGATGGGAGGCCCCGGGCTGGACTGAGCTGGGGGCGGTGGGGAGAGAGGCAGGGCGGGGACCTCCCCGCACAACCTCCTGGCCTGTCCGAAGGCTCTGTGACTTGGGCGAGCTCCCCATCTCTGGGCCTCATTTCTAGTCGGAAGTTGAGGGAAGCTTCCTGGATCCCCACCTCGAGAGCTGAATGAAGGGAGGGAGTAAAAGAAGGTGCCTGCTTCCCCCCTGACCACATGCTGGGTCGTGGGGGTCAGGGGTCAAGGTCCAGGGGAGGCCCAGTTGGGCCGCCTGTGCCCCTGGATAAGCACGTGCCATACACAGCCTGTGTCTGCCCCGAATGTGGGCCCATCTGTAGGTTAGAGCACGCAGGTGTGTGTGTGCAAGCGTACATACACGTGTGGACGGCGTGGGCACACCCGCAGACCTGTCTGTGTGCCCAGCTCCTGTGGATACCTCGGGGGTGCCCAGGGCCCCACCTGAACACGCTCCCCCCACCGGCTCGTCCCCATGGCACCCCCAGGCATGGAGCGGGTGTCTGGGAGACCTGAATTGGTGCCAACAGGTGGGTGCTTGTGCTGGGGTCCCCAGGGGCACTGGCCCCATCAGAGCCCTGGGTTGGGGGCTCCCGGAAGATGGGGGAAGTGCTTCTCTCTTCCCTGGAAATGTCCCCCCCACCCCGAGAACAGGAGTAGGTGGGAAGCTTCCGGAAGCCCCCATGTGGCTGTGATTCACGCAGGATGTGCTGGGGCCTTCACAGCTGAACAGCACCCTGCCCGCGGGGAGGCCTCTGGAAGTCCTGGGCTCCTGACTCGCTCCTGCCTTCTGAGAGGGGAACCGAGGCCGAGGACAGCCTCGGCCGTGGCCTCCCTGCTGTCCTGGGCAGACGTGGCCCGCCAGCCTGTCTGGAAGGAGTGGGACTCTCCCTGCACCGCGCTTGGCCTGTTGGCCAGGTTGGCTCCCCTGAGTCCTGTGCCGTGTGGCCGGGCATCCAAGTGCAGCCTTTGCCGCAAGACCAGGCAGGCCCAGCCCCTCTCCTCCCATCTGCCTGCCCGTGAAGTCATCCGCTCAGCTGGCAGGGTTCCCATGGCAACAGCAGTGACGTCACAAAGGGCCTGGGAGGATGGAGGGGATGGATGAGGACAGAGGAGGGGATTTCTGGCTTCTCACTCACCCACAGGCACTGCTGTGGGGACAAAAGGGGGCCTGAGTGTCCCTCACCGCTTGCAGAAAGGAAACCCCCTCCCTCAAGGGGGTGCCCCAGGCCTGTTGGCCAGGTTGGCTCCCCTGAGTCCTGTGCCGTGTGGCCGGGCATCCAAGTGCAGCCTTTGCCGCAAGACCAGGCAGGCCCAGCCCCTCTCCTCCCATCTGCCTGCCCGTGAAGTCATCCGCTCAGCTGGCAGGGTTCCCATGGCAACAGCAGTGACGTCACAAAGGGCCTGGGAGGATGGAGGGGATGGATGAGGACAGAGGAGGGGATTTCTGGCTTCTCACTCACCCACAGGCACTGCTGTGGGGACAAAAGGGGGCCTGAGTGTCCCTCACCGCTTGCAGAAAGGAAATCCCCTCCCTCAAGGGGGTGCCCCTACACCTGCTGCCCAGGTGTGGGGATTCTAGCTGCCGTGCGGGCAAAGACCCAGGCCCAGAAGGCATCACGGTCGCTGTGCCTCGGCAGCCGTGCTCTGCCAGCCACACACCTCACCTGGGGCCTGTCTGGGTCCCCTGAGACCATGGGCGGGTGACCCTGCCTGGTGGGGGTGGGAACCAGACTTGAGTTTCTGGATCTCATGGGAACTAGGCTGAGATGCACTGCAGAGGAAAACAAACGCTTTCTGTTAAAGGGTGGTGGGCGCCCTGGGAGGCCCGGTGTCCGGACCCCCTGGCTGCTCGTCAATGCGGGGCGAGGCTGCTGGCCGCAGGTGTGGGGGCCTCCTGCCTGTTGGGGCCAGACACAGCCTCCTGTTCCACCTGGGGCTGTTGGAGACCCCTTGCCCGACTTCCTGCCTCTGTGCCCGTCACTGCTCACGTGGCATCATAGACGGTGCAGGGCACGCTGGTGCTCGGCTGTGCAGCCCTGCACGCACTCGGTGTTGGGGGAGGGTTGGCCCCTCGACCTGGAACCTGCTCCGCCCCCAGCCCGGCCGGGACTGCGACGACTCTGCCTCCCCTCGTGACGTCCACTTGGTGCTCCTGCTGGCCTGGGTGCTGGACACCTTCATCCCCTCGACACCTGAGAACCAGCCGTAGTCCAGAGCAGCGGGGACCCACCTCCCCGACGCCGCTCTCCTGCTCCCAGTGCCAGCCTGCGCCCTCCCCCTTGCGCCAACCCTGGGGCCTGGCAGGGGGAGGAGGCAGAGGAGCAGGCACAGCCCTCTCTGAAAACCCTGCTGGGTGTCGGCGTCCCTGATTCCCGTTCACTGGTTCACAGGTTTGCTCAGCGGGCCTCGGGGACCCCGCCCCGCGCCAGGCCCGGGGGTGGGGACCAGTCCTCGCCCTTGCTGGTGCCCCTGTGGAGCGTGGGCTGTGCTTGGCTGTCCTGGTGTAGCCGCCAGGGCACAGGAGGCATGCACGGTCCCTGCCCACGTGGGGTCGACGTCAGTGGGGGTGGCGTGCAGACGCAGAGAAGTGAGAAGGACGCTGGAGGACAGGGCCCTGTGGACGTGGCCTGGGGCGGCCTGCGGGCTCCCTCTGCGTGAGCAGGCTGGGGAGGCTTTCTGGAGGAGGCGGCGTTGAGCGCTGGTCCAGGCCAGGGTCCAAGTCCCCCCCCCTGCCATCCGCCTTGAGATCTGGGAGAAGCCCCTTCCCTCTCTAGTCGGGGCTTCCCCACAGGCGTGTGGATGTCCGGGGAGATGGGCTGTCAGGGTTTGCTGTGAGCGGGGGCGGGGTGAGAGGATGGGGTGCTGGTGGTCCTGGGGAGGGGGAGCCCCCGCCCTCTGGCAGGACAGATGGGGCTCAGGCTCCGTAGGGGGCGGCCGGAAGGAGCTCCTGCCTGTGTCCACTCAGAGGCCAGACAAGCCGGGGCCTCAGTCCAGCAAGGACGACAGCCCCGCTGCCCGTGTGCCCCGCTGGGGTGCCGGGGCGGTGGGGATGCACAGGCGAGGAGGCCATCTCGGCCTCGCCAAGCCCACCCGCCTATCTGCTGGGCTGAGCGTCCCATTCATGGCCCCCTCGGAGGCGCGGCTCTGGCCGGGGTGTTTGGGGTCGGGTTCCTGCCTGACTCCTGCCCACCGGCCGTGGGGCCCCAAGACAGTGTTCTCACCTGTCAGAAGGGCTCCCGGTGGGAGGAGGACAGCTCACCTCGGGCGCGTCATTTCCCCTTTGATTTCCAGTCCTTTCAAGAGTCTGCCCGCCCCCCGCCCACCATATTCTTCTGGGAACGTGTCTCTCTTCTCCTTTCATCAGTATCGCCGCCGTGAACGGGGAAGGTGTGTGTCATCGCCGGCAGATGGGCCCCAGCAGGTGTTGGCCGGGTGGGAGGCGCGGGCCTCCCTGCTGGGGCCCTCGGGGAGGGAGGTGCCTGTCCCAGGCTGCCCGGCAGCGGGGGTGAAGGGGCATCTTGGCAGGCTGTGCTCAGCCTCAGGGCTCGCCTGCCTCCTGGGTCCCGCACCGGGGCCACCTGCCAGGCCGCGTGAGGAGAGGATGAAGCCTGGACGCGGTGCCCATGCGGCTCGCCGCCCCTGCACAGAGCTCAGCTGCCCGGGTGGGCTGGGGCCGGGGCCGGGGCCCTGGACCGCCTGGAGGAGAAGCCGGAGTCACTGGACCGATGGCGGAGGGTGTGGGGGTCCGGCTGCTTTTGTGGCCGTTTCTGAGGAGGGTTTTCCGGAGCCCCCAGGATAGTGACAGACTCTCCTGGGGAATCTCACTTCTGTCTGGATGTATTTTTGTTTTAACCTTTCACCTACGGTGGAACAGCTTACCACGTTTAGCCAGGGAGTCGGAGGGCTCCTCAGCCATCATTTCAGGCAGACAAGCATGTTTGAAGCCTCATTCTCCTATTTCTAATAATCACTCATCAAGTTTACAGCTCTTGCCGACGAATCACCAGGCTCCTGCCTCCTCTTTGCTGCGTTTTTCTTTCCTGCTTCGCACCCTCCGAGCTGGCTCTGCCTTTGCTCAGCAGATTAGTGTGGCGGCTCCTGTCGGCCGAGGAGTGGCAGGCTGCAGCTTCAGGAGGTGGGCTGAGGGCCCCGGGCACGTGAGCGTCAGCCCTGAGTCCTGCCGCATCGGAGCATCAGGCCATCCTCACCGCCGCTTGTTTTTTCTTGCCTGGCATTTTAATAAATGTAATAGTGTATTATTCCCCAATTATTTGTTTATGTCTGAAGATAATATTTCTTCTCTAAAGCAAATTAGGAAAATGCTCAAAGGAGAAAAGAGCTGTGGTTCCACCTGGAGAATGGGCTCCCGGGCTTTCTTTCCTGTGAGGATGAGGGTTTGTTAGAGTGCTGATATCAGTCTTAAAAAACACAATAATCTGAAACATATCTCAGCTGCAGAGACGCGCACAGACCCCAAGGTGCTGTTTACTGAACTTTTCATAAAGTGTAACCTGTGCCTCCGTCAAGAGGCAGAACCACCAGCTCCTGGGAGTCGCCTCCTGGCCTTTCAGGGGTCGTGTCCTGCCCAAGGGTAACCCACGCCTCCGTCAAGAGGCAGAGCCCACCAGCTCCTGGGAGTCGCCTCCTGGCCTTTCAGGGGTCATGTCCTGCCCAAGGGTGGCCACATTTTGGGTTCTAGTGGCATCGTTTTGACGGAGTTTCCTGGGGGCTCGGTGGTGAAGGCCCAGCCTGCCAATGCGGGGAAATGGACTGACCCCTGGGTCGGGAAGATCCCCCGGGGACGCACTCCAGTATTCTTGCCTGGGAAGGCCATGGGTAGAGAGGCCTGGCAGGCTGCAGTCCGTGGGGTCGCCAAGAGTCAGACGCGACTCAGTGACTGAAGGCCACGGGCAGCGTGGTGTTGCCTTGTTTCCGCACGTTGTGTAAGTGGAGGAGCAGGTAACGCGCTCGTCACGTCTGGCTTCGTCACACGCGTCACTCGTGAGAATCACGCCCCTCTGTTGGAGTGACGGTCCCTCCACCTTCGTTGCTGTGTGCCACTCCCGGCTGTGCAGACGCCCGGTCCACTGGTCCCTTCTGCCACCGATGAGCGGTGTTTGCAGTGGGGGCTGCTCTGAACGCTGTTGCTAAGGATTCCCTCGCGCGTGTGTTTTGCGGGAGTCTGTTCATGATTCTGTCCGTCTGGGAGTGAACTTGCTGGCTCTGATCGTTCACAGATCTTGAGCGGTTTCCAAGCTGCAAACTTTTCATCAGCATTATTGAAATGATGGTGCAGTGTTTGGAGAGGGTGCCCTGTAACTGATTCACAGTCTTCCTCAGATGGAACACTTACATGGTCTCCAGTTTTTTCTCCTCTATATTAAGAGGCAGTGGAGCTCTTTGGCCCAGTTCCTCTTTGGGATTCTTCATTTATGATAGGTTCTTGGGAGGAAGACGGTCGGCCCAAAGGCTAGACTTTGCTCCCCCACCCCCGGGCCTTCACATTGTCAGATGGGCTCCCCGGTGGCTCACTGGTAAAGGGCTTCCCTGGAGCTCAGGTGGTGAAGAATCTGCCTGCGATGTGGGAGACCCAGGTTCGATCCCTGGAGAAGGGCATGGAAACCCACTCCAGTATTCTTGGCTGGAGAATCCCATGGACGGAGGAGCCCAGTGGGCTACATACAGTCCACGGATCACAGAGTCGGTAAGAGTCTGCCCGCCAGCAGGAGACGGCAGCTCCATCCCTGGGTACCCGGGGACGCACCCAGTATTCTTGCCTGGGAAGTCCATGGGTAGAGAGGCCTGGCAGGCTGCAGTCCGTGGGGTCGCCAAGAGTCAGACGCGACTCAGTGACTGAAGGCCACGGGCAGCGTGGTGTTGCCTTGTTTCCGCACGTTGTGTAAGTGGAGGAGCAGGTAACGCGCTCGTCACGTCTGGCTTCGTCACACGCGTCACTCGTGAGAATCACGCCCCTCTGTTGGAGTGACGGTCCCTCCACCTTCGTTGCTGTGTGCCACTCCCGGCTGTGCAGACGCCCGGTCCACTGGTCCCTTCTGCCACCGATGAGCGGTGTTTGCAGTGGGGGCTGCTCTGAACGCAGTTGCTAAGGATTCCCTCGCGCGTGTGTTTTGCAGGAGTCTGTTCATGATTCTGTCCGTCTGGGAGTGAACTTGCTGGCTCTGATCGTTCACAGATCTTGAGCGGTTTCCAAGCTGCAAACTTTTCATCAGCATTATTGAAATGATGGTGCAGTGTTTGGAGAGGGTGCCCTGTAACTGATTCACAGTCTTCCTCAGATGGAACACTTACATGGTCTCCAGTTTTTTCTCCTCTATATTAAGAGGCAGTGGAGCTCTTTGGCCCAGTTCCTCTTTGGGATTCTTCATTTATGATAGGTTCTTGGGAGGAAGACGGTCGGCCCAAAGGCTAGACTTTGCTCCCCCACCCCCGGGCCTTCACATTGTCAGATGGGCTCCCGGGTGGCTCACTGGTAAAGGGCTTCCCTGGAGCTCAGGTGGTGAAGAATCTGCCTGCGATGTGGGAGACCCAGGTTCGATCCCTGGAGAAGGGCATGGAAACCCACTCCAGTATTCTTGGCTGGAGAATCCCATGGACGGAGGAGCCCAGTGGGCTACATACAGTCCACGGATCACAGAGTCGGTAAGAGTCTGCCCGCCAGCAGGAGACGGCAGCTCCATCCCTGGGTCGGGAAGACCCCCTTGAGGAGGCCATGGCCGCCCACTCCAGTGTTCTTGCGTGGAGAATCCCGTGGACGGAGTACCCGGGCGGGCTCCGGTGAATGGGGTTGCAGGCAGGCGGATGGGACCGCGTGCCTGAGCGTGCATACACATTGCCGTGAGCAGCTTCACAGAAGTGCCCCGGAATCGTGGATGGACACAGAAAGGGTGACCGTCGTGTGGACGCCACACAACCGCAGTCCAGGTGAGAGACCGCGATGGAGCTTCGCCAGCCCCCGGAGCCCTCCCGCTTTCCTGTGATACGCCCTCTTGTCGTTTCCACACACAGGCGATGCATTCTGGGATGGCCTGTGTGTGCACTTTACATAAACGAGACCCACGCACACGTAGTCTTTCTGACTGCGTCCTTTGGGCCAGCCGTGCCTGGGGCCGACTTATCCGCTCACCACAGGTGGATTTTCCTTGCTGCAGAGCAGCGCCTTTCTAGGCCTGGGTCAGACTGGCTGCTGCTCTGGGGCTGTGGGAAACCTCTGTATGTGTGTGGTTGTGTGAGTGCTGTCGTCTGAGCTTTCCACCTGGGGAGGGGCTCTCTGTTCTCGGAACGTACAGGCGTGCGTCAGTCTCCTCCTTGGTGTGATGGTGAAACAGCCCCCGGAGCAGAGGAGGTCTTCCTGTTTCACCACGTCCCCAGCACAGCACTCCTGAGACTCGGGAAGCTTTCCTGTCTCCATAAATAATGAAGTCAAGCATCCTTATGGATTCTCGGAACGTACAGGCATGCGTCAGTCTCCTCCTTGGTGTGATGGTGAAACGGCCCCCGGAGCAGAGGAGGTCTTCCTGTTTCACCACGTCCCCAGCACAGCACTCCTGAGACTCGGGAAGCTTTCCTGTCTCCATAAATAATGAAGTCAAGCATCCTTATGGTTTGATGTTTCTGGAGCCCTCTGGACGTCTCACTGGGGAGACGCCTTTTCAAGGCCTCTCTCCGTTCTCTAGATTGTCGAGTCGCCTCTGTTCTCTTGACTCCGTAGGAGTCGCCCACAGATTCAGGACGTCTCACTGGGGAGACGCCTTCTCAAGGCCTCTCTCCGGTCTCTAGATTGCCGAGTCACCTCTGTTTCCCTCTTGACTCCGTAGGAGTCGCCCACAGATTCGGGGTGGAACGGCCTTTCCCCAGAGGAGCTCGTTCTCGTTGCCCAGTGGCTCAGGCGTGTCTGAGTCTCCGCGGCCCCAGGGACTGCCGCCCGCCAGGCTCCTCTGTCCACGGGATTGCCCCGGTAAGAACACTGCAGTGCGTTGCCTCGCCCTCCTCCAGGGGGTCTTCCTGACCCACATCTCCTGTATTGGCAGGAGACTCTTCACCACAGAGCCACTGGGGAAGCCCCAGGAACCCGCCACTTTTGTATCCGCGTGCTCTGGTGTGTCCACGGGGAGGAGGCGTTCCTGGCTTCCAGGGCGCCCATGCACCTCCCTGTCGTCTCCTGAGACATGCAGCTCTTCCTTTCTCACTGAGGCCTGCAGTCAGCCTGGAGTGGAGTTCCCTGTGGTGTGAGGTAGGGGTCTGACTTCCTCTTCCTCCCAGAGGTCCGGGTCTTGGTTTCCTGGCCTCCTTTGTCATACCACGGGCTGGCTCCTTGCTCAGGGGGTGAGCTTCCTGTTTTGATCCGTGGGTTCGTTTTCTGATCTCGTACCATGAACACACTCTTTGAGCTTCTGTGGTTGTGTGATAAACTATCTGATGAGTAACCCCCCCACCCCCAACTCCACCTTGTTCTTATTCAGGACCATTCTAGGCCCTTGGCGCGTCCATGTAAATTCCAGAGTCAGCTCGTCAGGTTCCACAAAAAAAAAAAATTTCCAGGATTCTGATTGTGATTGCATAGACTCTGTGGATCAGTTTGCAGTGCTGAATCTTGATAAGCGTTCCTGTTCTGCTTACTGCAGACGTACAGACATTCAGTTTACGTCTGAATATGGATTTTGTATCCAGGGCTCTGAGTTCCGTCACCCATCACTGCCTTTCTACGCTCTGGGATTGTTGTTTTATGTGACACCTGTGAATAACTGGAGCTGTTTCTCCCTTTCTGAGTCACATCGTTTTAATTTCCTTTTCTGGCCTTATTGCAATGGCTGAGCCCACTAGTGCCGGCTTTGAACAGAAGCGGTTGCCGCGGGCGGCCGTCTGTTGTCCTTGATCTCGAAGGGGAGGTCTCAGCGTCGCCCACACGCCTCTTGTCTGCTGTCAGCTGTGCACACTTGGGAAGCGTTTTATCTGTTTTGCCAAATGACTTTCCAAAACATCGTGCTGGCCTCACCGTACACTTGGCAGCACGTTTCTTTAGTTGCTTTTTTTTGGTGGTGGTGGTTTTCAGATCACTGTTTCTTTGATGAGCCTCTATGGCGTCTCAGTGTAATTTTAAAAATTTGCATTTCCCTAATTATGTAAGAAGTTGAACACGGTCTCATATATTTGTTAACCAACTGTGTGTTCTCCGTTGAGTCTGTTTGTTTATACAGTGTTAGTGGTTCCCTAATCAATTTGAATTCTTTACATAATGAAGTTATCATTTCTGTCACACTCGCTATTAAATAGTTTTCCCTGTATGTTGTACATCTTACATTTTTTTAAAATGTTCTCTTACCGTATATTTATATGGTCAGATCTGTCTCTCTCTTCTTGTACAATTTATTCTGTCCCTCCAGAGCTTGGAAAGACTGTCTCTCTCCTGAGGACTGCTAAGTATTGAATTCTGTTTTCCTCCAGTTTTTTTTTTATGGTGTAATATTTCATATTTAACTGTTTACTCCATCTGGAGTTTGTGGGGCTGTGGGGTATGAAGTGAGGAGTTAATTGCTGCTCGCAGTTAAGGGGGAAAGGGGCCTCATTTGCACTTCCAAGCCTGGGGCCCCAGCTTCCCTTCGCAGGGCTGAGTGGGAAGAGATTAAAGGGAGGAGGGGAGGTGCTGTGTCTGCAGCCAGCCTGGGAGCTGTAATTACCGCGTCCCCGGCTGCCACTGCCCGACTTTAAGTCAGAAGCAAAGAGCTGTCAGGCCGGCTGAGGAGTGTCCTGGGTGATCCCAGGCCAGGCTCTCTCTGGGACTGAGTTTCCCTGGCTGCAGAGGGGTGGCGCTGATGACCCCTGTCCGTGGGTGCCGTCACGGAGCAGTCCTGCAGGAGGTGGGGAGCGGGGCAGGGACTCAGGCCGGCGGGCACAGGTGCTGGCGGGCACAGGTCCCGGCTCCAGCTCCGTGTGCAGAGTGACTCCTCTAAGCCTTGGTTTCTCTGCCTGGAGGCCAGGGTCATCATCACTATTCAGGGGCCCCAGCTCTGATGGGCCAGGGACAGCCCCTCCCCTTCCTCAGCGCGCCAGGTGGCCGGCACGCAGAGCCCCATGTCTGCTTCCCGACCCAGGGAGTGGGCCTGGGGAGCGCTGCCCAGCAGGGTTCCACCACTCAAGCGCCACCTCCCCAGCCCTGTCCTCCCCAACCCTGCCCGCCCTGCAGGGGCCCCTCCTGCCCTGCCACTTCCTGACTTGCCCTTCACTGGAAACCAGCCACTCTGTACTGTGGACCCAGCAGAGCAAGGAGAAGCCACCCGGCCTGGGATGAGCCCAGGGACCCATCTGGAGCCTGGGGTTGGGGGAAGGTCTGCCGTCTGTCCAGCTCAGCAGGCAGCGGAGGGAGGTGGAGTGCTGAGGAATGGAGCGCTCCTTGGAGCCCCCCAGAGGCAGGAGGGAGCTGAGACCGTGTGGGGCACCCCTGCCCTCTGGATGCCCCCGGAGGGCACACCCACAACAGCTGCCCAGGAGGGGCCTGACAGCTCAGTTTACCCCCTTCCCCCATCCCCAGCCCCGTCCCATCCCCCAGCCCTCGAGTCCCTCCGTCCTGCCCTCTCTGGGGTTGGCACCAGGATGGTGCCCTTCCCCAGCCCCTGGCACAGCAGGTATGCAGACCACAGGGGCCTGGGGTGGCAGCGCCCCATGGCTGAGCCTGCCGTGTGCCAGGTCCGGCAAGACGGAGAAGGTGGCCAGCCTGCGGGATGCGGGGCACTGGGGTCAGGTCGGGGCGGAGGCCTTTGTGAGGGGGAGCGCACGCCAGAGGTGGAGGAGAGGCCGAGGAGCGTCTGTGAGAGCTGAGCCTGAGCTCGGCGGCTTGGGGGCGCACCTCCTGGGCCCCGCTTCACGGGCGGGGTCTGGCTGTGGACCGTGAGGCAGGCCCAGGTGGAGCAGGTCCTTCCTGCCGCCCGGAGTCCCCGCGCCCCCGCCCCTGGGGGTGCGGGCTGGAGGAGGGGGTGCGGCGCAGCTGCGAAGGCGGGCTGCTGGCATCAGCAGGAGCCCCTCCTCCCCTCCCCACCAATCGCGGCAGAAAATATGCAAATGGTATAATTACTGGTATTTGTTTTGCTGATATAAGTGCTTGAAATGCAAATGTCAAGTTTGGGCCTTTCCTCTGTCCCACCCTCACCCGGACTGACGTCTGCGGGGATGCGGATGCGTGGCTCCGTCCCGTGGAGGAGGGTAGGGGACCCCTCCCCCATTGCGCACCTCTGCTGCCCGACCGTGGGCACGGCGCTTCTCGGAAGGGAGGCCTCGGGCACCCCCACCGTCTGTCCTGGGGCCAGTCTGTTGGCCCCCAGCCCCAGGTCACCTGTCCAAGGGGGGGACCACAGCCACGAGGTCGCCGGGGCAGCTGAGGGAGGTGTGTGGCCTGCTCCCCCCTGAGAAGCCCGGCACAGGTCAGTCGCGTCCCCTGGTGACCCCCCGGCTTCTGTGTGTGTGCCTGCCCGGGCAGGGGCGAGGGGACTTTCACTTCAACTCCTCCAACCCAGGGGGGTCTCTGGGGCTTTGGGGCCCCCGAGGCCTGCGGGTTCAGACCAACCTGGGTGGTGGCCAGCGAGGGGCAGTCACCGTCACCCCCGTAGTTTGGAGGGGGAGCTGAAGCTTGTCGAGGTCCCCCGGGTCAGGGGTCGGCATGTGTCCATTGGATGCCCGCTTCCCTCCCCAGCCCCCACCCCGGGTCTCCCGCCCGGGCTGCGCCCCCACGAGCCGCACCCTCAGTCCCGGCCTTTACCTGAGCTCCTCCCGTGAGTCCAGCATCTCTGGGCTGTTCAGGCCAGTGGGTTTCCGGTAGCCGCACTGAAATGGGCGCAGCCCCAGAGAGGCCTCCCACTGGGCCCCAGTGTGGTCAGAGGCAGGCGGGGGTGGGCCCCCCGCTCCCCTGTGGCCGCCTGGTGGGATGCTGGCTGGGGCTGAGTTGCAGGAGGTGCTGTGGGTGTGTGGGCACATGCAAGCCTGGGAGGGTGTGCCTGCGCGCGCACCCGTGAGACCCGAGGGTCCGGTGGAGCAGTGTGAACGGCCTGCTTCTCCTCACACACCTGTGAGCCGGGCCCGCTCCGCCCTGGCCAGCTGTGCTGGGCATCTGAGGGCGGCTGGAAGCCCTGCCCTAGCCCTGCCTGGCACTGCCCGTACGGCAGGGTGGGGGCCCCGGCTTTCCAAGTCTGTAGTCAGGACTGGGCATACAGCAGGCACTCAGTACGCATGCCTTCCTGCTTCTCTGGGGCCTGGTGGGCAAGGCAGCCCGTCTGCCTGCTCCGGGCAGCTGGAAGGCCGACCCGGGGTGGTCAGGGTCCCCAGGACCCAGGAGAGGAGAGCGGAGGCTGCCCGGGGTGGGCAGAGGCTGTGGGTGGCAGCGGCTCTGGCCTCCCACCCCCGGTCCCCAGGCTTTGGCTCGGCCAGGAAGCCTCCTGGGAGCTTCTGAGCCCCCGCGTTCTATTTTTATTCCAATTACCTTTTCCTAGGCAGGTTCGGCCTCATTAGCATATTCAAATGCATCCATTATTTCAATTAGCTGTTAAGTAATTAAGTCTAATTGATGAGCATTCCCCCCACTTCCCCACATATTTTTTGGTTGTTCACATCCGCTTCTAACCAACAATTTTAGGTAATTACACGCCACTCACTCATCTGTTTGCACACACTCTAGCGTGACAGGCGCCCTCCCCCCAGCCCCAGAGCCTGGGGGCTTCCAGCGGGGGTGGGGGCTTCCGGCTGACGGCCTGGGGTCCCCCTCGGCTCTTGTCCAGGCCCTCCTGAGGGTCACTGCCAGGCTTCCAGGGGCTAAAGGTGTTCCGGGGCCCCCTTACTCCCAGAAACCAGTGTCCCAATACAGCCCCTCCTCTGGGCAGCCCCTTAGCCCCCCAGCCAGGTGGGACACAGGCCTTCAGTCAGAAAGGCTGAGAGCGAGGGGCCCAGTTCCTCTCAGCATCTGCGCTGGGTGCCCCCCTCCCTGCAGGCACCCCCTGCCTCAGTTTCCCTGCCTGCAAAGGGGGATCTAGCGACGGCGGTGTGAGGGCTCAGGGTCCAGGGAGGTGGCGGGTGACTGCTCACAGCTGGCGGGCAGGGTGGGGCTCAGGCTGTAAACTGACTTCCTGTGCATCAGCCAGAGCCTGACATGGCCTAAAGCTTCTGTTTGGGGGCCCCTGCCCAGCATCTAGAGAAGGCGGTGGCACCCCACTCCAGTGCTCTTGCCTGGAAAATCCCATGGACGGAGGAGCCTGGAGGGCTGCAGTCCATGGGGTTGCTGAGGGTCAGACGTGACTGAGTGACTTCACTTTCACTTTTCACTTTCATTCATTGGAGAAGGAAGTGGCACCCCACTCCAGTGCTCTTTCCTGGAGAATCCCAGGGACTGGGGTGCCTGGAGGGCTGCCGTCTGTGGGGTCGCACAGGGTTGGACACGACTGAAGGGACTCGGCAGCAGCAGCAGCCCAGCGTCTGGGCCACCGCACGGTGGAGTGGGCTGGAGCCCCAGCAGCGACCAGGCCCAGCTGCTCTGAACTTGGGAATGCTGTCGTCTCTGCTTCTGGGTCGGCCCTGCCTCTGCCCTCCTCGAGCACCGGAAGCCCGGCCTTTCTCTTCTGTGATCCACGTGCAGGCACGCCCAGGGTGGAGGCTTCTGTGAGCCTGGCCAGCAGGGTCTTCCGAATGTCCCCACGTCCTTCTTACCTCCGCTTGCTGTCTCCACACAGCGGGAGCTGCCAGAGACCCAGTGTCCTGCCTGGACGCCCGTCTCCTGTGTGTCCTGGAATGAGGAGGTGATGCCCACGACCCCCACGGGGAGGAATCCACCCACCTGGGCTCCACAGATGGGCCAGCTCGCCGGCGGGCCCTGAGCTGAAGGTAAGGGCCACCTCGCCTCATGGGCCATCTGGACGAGGCAGCCCTGCGACTTGGAGGCAGGGGTGCTGGGTCGTGGGCGGGCCTGCCGTCCTCCATGAGACCTGCTGTCGGACAGAAACGGACGGCCTTCAGGGTCTGACTCTCGTGCAGTGGCAATGCCCGCCCCAGAGAGGAGATGGCCAAGGCTTCAGGGCCCCCTCCGGCCTGAGAGGAGGAGCTCGGGGCCTTGGGAGACGCGGGGATGGTGCTCTGGCCTGTCCGTGTCCTCCCTGACGGGGCGCCACTGCCCTGTGGGGTGAAGGAGGTTTTGTCTTCTCCCGCTTTTTGGGAGCAGGTGCAGCACTGGGTTGGAGCATGCACTGCCGTGCCCGCTGTGAGGCCAGTGTGTGTGGACATGCCTCGTGTCTGCTTAAAGACAGGCTCTTTCTCCTGAAGCGGACGCTGGACTGAACGCCCCCGTGAGTGAGGGGGTCGGAGCTGCCCTGCCGTGGCCAGTGGTGCGGTGACCGCGACGCTGTGTCTGCTGGGCGCCTCGTTCCAGCTGAAATGTAGCCAGGCGGGCTGTCTTCCGTCGGCTCAGGGGCTGCAGATGCGCCCTCTTTGGGCTGTGTCTTGGTTTCTTGGTTTCCCGGGCCTCTGACTCGGCAGCTGTGGCTCGGCTCCTGGGCCCGTGCCTTGGGGCGTCTGGGCCGACGGAGCTGGGCCGTCGTGCCCCTGGACCGGCCGGGGTGCTGTGCGTGAGCCGCGGTGCCCTGGCCACGGATCGTGGACGTCAGGTTTGGGGTGTCTCTAGTGGGCCGTCGCTGCTGTTTGCTGCTGCTGCTGTATAGAGAACTCGCTAAGCTGAGTCTATTTAAAGTGACCGTGACCTTGTGCTCTGCCGACTGTCACTGGAGGTGACATGGCAGGAGGCGAGGGGGCGTTGGCGAGGCTTCCTCCTCCGTCACGCACTCCCCAGGCTTCTCCGTGGGGACGGCCTCCGCCGGGAACCGAGGCAGTGGGCATCTGGGCACCCTGGCCTGGGTGGGCGTCGGTGCGCAGGCATATCGGGCTGGGCCCGGCTCATGGGGTTCGGCTGCCTGGCTGCTCCGCTGTCCATCATTCTGAAGATGGCCATCAGTGCCTGCTGTTGGCCAGAACCTGGTCGTGGGGGTGCGTGGAGACCCCGCCCCCAGTCCGGGGCGGGGGAGGGCGGGCATGAGAACACGCAGGTCTCGCTAGGCCAAGGGCTCGCTGCTTGAGCTGATATCCTTATGGAGGTCGGGGTTGGGGGACTGGGCTTGACCATCATGGCCACCAGCTCCATGAGACAGTGGCTGGCACCTGCCCCTCAGTGGGCCTCACATTCCCACCGGAAACGTGGTGGGGTCCCTGAGGACCTTCTGCATGGACTTGTTGAGAAGTCGAGAAGACAGGACCGTCTAGGGAGGGGTCAGCTCTGACCACATAGTAGCCTAAGACCCCCGTGGGCGTCCAGACAGACGCACACAGCAGCAGCGCTGTCCACTCAGGTGGTGGAGCGTGGACACTGAGGGCCCAGCTGGGTGGACTTGGGGTGCTGACCCCAATCACGGCCACCAGCTCCATGAGACAGTGGCTGGCACCTGCCCCTCAGTGGGCCTCACATTCCCACCGGAAACGTGGTGGGGTCCCTGAGGACCTTCTGCATGGACTTGTTGAGAAGTCGAGAAGACAGGACCGTCTAGGGAGGGGTCAGCTCTGACCACATAGTAGCCTAAGACCCCCGTGGGCGTCCAGACAGACGCACACAGCAGCAGCGCTGTCCACTCAGGTGGTGGAGCGTGGACACTGAGGGCCCAGCTGGGTGGACTTGGGGTGCTGACCCCAGGCCACTGGCACGGCCACGTCAGGTGTCCATCCACCAGGGTTTGGCTGAGGCTCTGGCGTCGGCTCCTTCCTTTCTCGCTCCGAGCCCCTTTCTCTCCCTGAGCCCCTTTCTCTCCCTGAGCCCCGCTCTCGCCCCGAGCCCCTTTCTCTCCCTGAGCCCTGCTCTCGCCCCGAGGCCCTTTCTCTCTCACCCTGGGCCTCTGCCCTCAGGGGTGCTGTCTCCCCAGGGTCCTGGAGTCCCTGGAGCGATCTTGGTGTCAGGCAAAGCCCGCTCTGCTGAGTTGTGGATGTAAACCGCTGGAAAGGCCGCTCAGCGCCTCTGACGTCCCATTTTAAAACAAATTCACTGAAGTATATTTGATTTACAGTGTATTAGTTTCTGCTGTACAGGAAAATGATTCAATTACGTGTGTGTGTGCGTGTGCACTCTCCCGTCGGGGCTTGTCCCCGGGTATTGAGTGCAGCTCCCTTGCTGCGCGCGGGGCCGTGGCGCCCGTCCACCCTGGATGCGCTAGCCTGCATCTGCTAACCCCGGACTCCAGCCCTTCCCCACCCCCACTCCTTCCTGTCTCGCATCTGAGTCTGTCTCTGTGTCATGGTGAAGTTGCTCAGTCGTGTGACGCTTTGTGACCCCATGGACACCAGGCTCCTCCATCCGTGGGATTTTCTAGGCAAGAGTACTGGAGTGGGTTGCCACTGTGTCATAGACAGATTCATTTCTGTCAGAGTTTAGATGCCACATACGTGAGATCATACGGCAGTTATCCTCTTTCTGACTTACTTCACTTAGGACCTCCCATTTTTTAAACCTGTGAAGTGGCGATAGTATCCTTATCCTCCCGCGTAAGGAGAGTCTCAGTGGGGACGTGTCAGCTGCCCCTCGCCCAGCAGGCACTCAGGAAGCAGAGGTGGGCACCCCCTCCCTGTGCCCTGGGCCACCCCAGGTGTGAGACAGGAGCTTCTCTGGTCCCTCACGTTCCGTGGACGCCAGCTTCTCCCTTCCCCGCAGGAGCCTGTCCCAGCGCGTGGCAGGCTGCTGCGGTTCGGGCTTGCCGGGGCTGGTCTGGGCCTGCCCCTGAGCCCTCACACTCGCCCCAGGCTGCGTGCTCCACTGAGCCTGGCAGGAGGCAGACCTGAGCGAGTGTCTGTGGGGTGAATGGACGGGTGTTTCCCAGCCCCGCCCCACCTGAGAAGGCAGGTGGCGAAGCAGATGGCGGGGCCCCTGCGGGCCTGGCAGAGGAGCCCGCCCTGCCCTCGTCTTCTCCGGGAAGCTGGGGGTTGGGCGGTTGTTCCCAGATCCCTTCCAGAGAGAACATTTTGTCATTTAGTGACTTGAACTTTCTCGGTCTATTCTTGCCTCCTTCCTCCTCCGTTTCCTGGTCCAAAGGCCTCGTCCCTAGAAGTTGCTTTTATTGAAGCAATGACTAAGTGTCCAAGAGGGACCTTCTGAGCGTTCTACTGACCCCAGGTGCCCTGTGGGGCAGGGCCCGCTCAGGGCCGGCCTCGAGTTCAGCACCAAGGACAGAGCCCCCACGGGCCTCTCTGGGCTGCAGGGGTCGGTCTAGGGGCAGGCAGAGCTGGAGGCCGGTGCTCCCCTGTAAGACCCCCGCCTCCAGGCCTTGGTTTTCTTGAGGAATGGGGGTGATGCTCTCCTCAGCAGAACCAGCATGACATAGGGGTGACTTGGCATCCAGCAACTGTCAGGACACCGCACCCCCCCCTGCAC
>SJYC01005431.1:0-64475 GCA_006408675.1 Madoqua kirkii | reverse complement strand
CGTCGGGCGGCGGCGGCGTGACGTCGGGCGGCGGCGGCGTGACGTCGGGCGGCGGCGGCGTGACGTCGGGCGGCGGCGGCGTGACGTCGGGCGGCGGCGGCGTGACGTCGGGGATCAAGCTCAGGGCTGGTGCGGCACCCGTGACTCGACGGCTGTGAAGCCGACCGCCTCCGTCCTGACTTGAGACTGGCCCGGTCCTTGGGGCCTGGAAGCAACGCCCGGACCAGGCGGCGCCCCGTGAACCCAGGGCCCCTCGCGTCCTGAGTCGGGACCCGAGTCCAGTGCTGGGCCGGGGGCGGTGGTCTGCGTGCTCGAAGCTCACCAGCGCCTCCGCTGGGTTTCCGGGTCTGGAGGCCGCTGCTCCAGCCCCCGCCTCCAGCTTGGGTGCCCACGCCGACCGCCGCCTGTCCGTGCACTCCTCCGTGACTGGGGGCTCAGTTTCGCACAGCGGTCCATTCCTTTTCAAAACACTTTAAAATCTGTTGTAAAATATTTAAGCTGTCTCAAATATTTAAGAAATCTCTAATAAATATTTTACTAATTATGAAATATTTAACGCCGCCCGAGGTATGAAGAATGATAGCGTGAGTACCTAAAAGGGCTCCTCTCCAGCGTAAAAGTAACCCAGTCCCCTCCCGCGTCCGGGGCGCCCTGGAGCAGGCAGAGGGCGTCCCGGCGCCCCGCCGCCGCCACAGCCCCCGAGCAGCCCTCTCGGACCCTGCCCCCGTCCGGCTTCCTTCCTGAGACTCTAGCGGTGTAGGATACGCAGAACGTGAGGTCACCGCCTCAGTGTGCAGGTCAGGGGCCCTGGGCGTGTTCTTGCCGCGCGCTGTCACCCTGCAGACCCCTGCCGTCACCCCCAGGACCCATCCTGCCCGCCTCCATCTGAAGCTAAGTTCTCCACGTTCTGTGCTGACGATCTTCCTGCAGGCTTTTGCTTGCGCTCTGCCTGTATGAGCCCCTCGTGACACACTGTTTGGGGGGTTTTGGAGCCTCGAGTCTGCGTCCCCCATTGTGGCGGCTGCGCCCACCTCTGGGGCCTGTGTGAGCAGCGTTCTGCGTGTGTGCAGCTGGGATGGGCTCACACGGCACCGAGTGATAGAATGGGCGTCCGAGGTCAGCTTAGGACTGTGCGACCCTGTTGGCTGCGTTGTGCGCATACTCTGACCCGAGGACCGCGGCCGGGTCCTGCGCCCGTGAGGTACTGAGTGAGCCTGCGAGCGACCGCGGAAGAGCTCCGTCCCCACGCGTCCCCGCAATGGAGCGGGGAGTCTGCAGGGCTGCCCGCCAGGGTGTCCCCTTCACCTGTGGCCAAGGTGTGCAGCCCTGGCCTTCCTCCCTGCGGTAGAGGAGATGCTGGGACAAGTCCTTTGATTCTGCTGAGGGGGTCTCCTTAGGCTCAGGGCCAGGTAACTGGACTGTCTTCCCTACGGCTCCTTCGGATCTCCCAGCAGTGACCAAAGGCCTCTCGGGGCAGCTGTGGGCTGCCCAGGCTCCGCAGCCCGATGGGGGTTTCTGTTCACCTCGCTGAGCTTGCTGACCCCAGCCCCCTCCCTGGCTCCTGGCTGGAGGCTCCGGCCATGTCAGCGCACGTCCTGACTCTCAGCCCCCTGACTTGAGACGGCCGTGGGCGGACCTCGCTGCACCCTGTCCCTGGGGGGTCTGTGCTCAGTCCTCCCCACACTTGGCCGTGGGCAGGAAGCAGCACCCCTCTGCTGGGTCCTTCTCTGGACCACGAGCTGGAGGGGCGGGGCCAGACCCACGTGCCAGGCGCCCTGGCCTCCGTTGTCTGCACCCCCAGCCCCACACCGGGGGTACAGGCTCACCTCGGGGCCAAGTGCGGGTGGGAATGGGAGACCCCTGCGCCTGCCCGAGCGTCTCAGGGGCCAGCAGCGTCTCCCAGTCCAGCCCCGTCTTGGCCTTCAGCTGTAGGGATGCTTGCTGTGTTAGGGGGCTGACGTTTTCTTAGACGGGTGAGGTGAGGACTGACTGGGGTGGCCAGGGGCAGAGGGGCAGCTTTGTCTGCCATGGACCCTCATACCAGACGCCACCCACCTCGATCCCGAGCTTCTCCGCACGTGGTGCCGGGAGCCGCTGGGTTGGCTGGCAGCTCTTCCCCAGACCGGATGCGTCCCTGCCGGGCTGGCTGACCGCCGTGCCCGCGACAGATGCGGCTTCCTTCCACCAGCGCTGTCGCCAGAGTTGGGCCCCCTGCCTCAAGGGGTGCAGAGAGAAACCCTCTAGAGCTGGGGGCGATCAGCTCCCGGTGCAGGGGAGATCTGGGAACATCGTCTGCTGCAACGGCCGCGGCCTCACCTCCCTTGCAAAGCTCAATTTCCCCGCAGTCACCAGGCGGGTGAGAGGGCTTGTGCTGTCCGCTTGCTGGTGTCTCTGGGCTCATGTGACGTCCGTCCGTCCTTCTGGATGACGAAGAGGCCCGCTAGGGTGTGACCCCGACCTCAGCGAGGGGCTGGGTCTCTCTCCCCGGCCCCTGAGCCATCCCCGCTCTGCCCTGGGCCCCTGGAGGCTGGGCAGGACTCCCCTGAGCGAGGCGCCGGTCCTGAGCTTTCCCAGCTGAGGTCTCCCTGCTGCTCACCTGCCCTGAGCCGACCCAGCTGCTGTAAACGCGGAATGCACAGAAGACGGGTAGGGGTGGCGCTCCCTGTGACAAGCCGGCCGTGCATCTTGCAGACTGGGCTTCCCGATGGCTCTCCAGGGCGAATGCGAGCTCACAGAACCAGGAGGCCGGGAGCGAGAAGGGCCCCAGACGGCAAACTGTGAAGACGGCCCAGGAAAGAAGCCCCGCAGAGATCTCGCCCACGAATAGTAGATCAGTAATCCTCGGCAAGTCACAGGCAAATTCAGTTCCGCAGAATATTAGGCAGAGCCTCTGCCATGATTATGTAGGATTTATTGAAAGAATTCAAAGATGGCCTAATAGTAGAGAGGGCTGTTAATGCGATACATGGAGCTAGCAGGTAAGTCATGATGCCTGGTAATAAATGACGAAAGGCCTGTGACGAAGCCCGGCTCCAGTATTTTAAAGTAACTGCTAAAACTAGAGCCAGAGAGAGAGGACTCTCATCACACTGAAGCATCGGTGTCTCAGCTCAACAGCCGGGTTGGTCTAGGCAACTGAGATTCTTGATTCCAACTCAGAAGCTTTTATTAAAGAATACCCAGAGTGTGCCCTTTATCGTAGTCCAGATATTCTGGACGTAGCAATAAGACACGAAACAGGATTAAATGGGATACGAGAAAGAATTGAAATTATTTGCAGGCAATGTGATTTGAGAACTTAGAAACCCAAGAGAACCAAGTGAAAAAATAATGTGAGAACTCGGTGGAGGTGCTGGGCTGAGCAGGATGCGGACACACACGGATCGATAATTTTCTTCCGCACCAGCAGCCACTGGCTGGACGACATAATGAACAGTCCCCAGTCGCAGTGGCAGCAAAGACGCCCTCCATGAATTCCTAGGGGCGCGTTTACAAGAAGAAAGTGAAGAACTCTGTGCCGTTTTCCTGAGATGCCGGGGACCGCAGCAGCGATGTGGGCCAAGCAGGAGCACCACTGACGGAGGCTCGGCCGGCTGACCCATGGGCTCTGTGCAGCCCGCCCACGCCCCAGTGTTGAGAAGGGCGCCCGCGGAGAGCGTGCACAGGATCCTTGCCCCTGCGTGTGGAGGCGCCTGATGGACACGGTGATTCATCTCATCTTTCGCAGCCCAGCGGAGTGTGGGCTCTGCTGCAGAGCAGGGCTTCACTTACACGTGTGTGCGTGTGTCTCTTCCCTCCCGTCGTGGTGTGTCACGGGCTGTGGACTCGTCAGCAGGGGTTGCACACACGCGCCCGTGAAGCCCTGCCGGCCACGGGCTTTCTGCCTGGGATCTGACGGGTGGGGTCATGGCGGAGAAGCCCCGGCAGCTTTGGGGACTACCCAGGGGAGACCCCGGCCGCAGCCTGGCGACGGAGTGGAGGACTCTTGGCCAGGGAGGGTTGCGGTGAGGGGAGGGGTGTTCCAGGCAGAGGAAACAGCATCTTAGAGAAAGTGTGAGAAATGTGAGTTGGCCGCCGGTCTTGTAGGTCACAGGAAAGGTGCAGAGGGCGGGGCAGGGCCTGGTCGGCTGTGGGGCCAGGCTGAGCGGGAGGCCCCCCCCTCCCCCCGGGGCTGGGGTCAGAGTCTTGACGACCCACTGTGTCTGCAGTAGGGAGGGGCACGTGAGGTTTGACCCTTCTCTGTTCCTGCTAGAGGCAGGTTGCACGGATGGATGGAGACAGGGATGCTCAGACAGGCAGGCGTCCGGTCTCAGCAGGGTCTGTTGTCCCCACGGGCGGAGCAGCCCAAGCGGGAGCCGTGCTGGCTCTGGTACCGCACGCACATGGACATGAGTGTGTCTGCGGTGACACACGAGGACGCACCTTGGCCCAGGCCCGGCTGTGGGCAGCGTCCCCTCTGGAGGTGGCAGCCGCGGGTGTGACGAGACCAGGCCGCTTCCAGGTCTGTTTTCTACGCTCAGGCCCGGTGGGGCTGGTGGACCCTCGGAGCGTGGGGTGGACACGTCTGGGGGTTTCTTGGCGTGTGCAGGGCAGCTGATGGCGGGGAGCCTCCTGGAAGGACATGGCCTCTGGGGACTTGATGGCGCAGGTCCTGGGCGCAGGGACACGCCTCCTCAGATGCCCGGCCGCCTGATCCCTGGGAGCAGCCCGGGTCACTGGATGGCGTGAACAGCTCTCTCGGTTCCCTCGTGGACACCCCCCATTGCCGAGAGCGCCGTGAGCGCCTGACCCCGGCCCGTGTCAGTTTACAAGAAGAAAGTGAAGAACTCTGTGCCGTTTTCCTGAGATGCCGGGGACCGCAGCAGCGATGTGGGCCAAGCAGGAGCACCACTGACGGAGGCTCGGCCGGCTGACCCATGGGCTCTGTGCAGCCCGCCCACGCCCCAGTGTTGAGAAGGGCGCCCGCGGAGAGCGTGCACAGGATCCTTGCCCCTGCGTGTGGAGGCGCCTGATGGACACGGTGATTCATCTCATCTTTCGCAGCCCAGCGGAGTGTGGGCTCTGCTGCAGAGCAGGGCTTCACTTACACGTGTGTGCGTGTGTCTCTTCCCTCCCGTCGTGGTGTGTCACGGGCTGTGGACTCGTCAGCAGGGGTTGCACACACGCGCCCGTGAAGCCCTGCCGGCCACGGGCTTTCTGCCTGGGATCTGACGGGTGGGGTCATGGCGGAGAAGCCCCGGCAGCTTTGGGGACTACCCAGGGGAGACCCCGGCCGCAGCCTGGCGACGGAGTGGAGGACTCTTGGCCAGGGAGGGTTGCGGTGAGGGGAGGGGTGTTCCAGGCAGAGGAAACAGCGTCTTAGAGAAAGTGTGAGAAATGTGAGTTGGCCGCCGGTCTTGTAGGTCACAGGAAAGGTGCAGAGGGCGGGGCAGGGCCTGGTCGGCTGTGGGGCCAGGCTTGAGCGGGAGGCCCCCCCCTCCCCCCGGGGCTGGGGTCAGAGTCTTGACGACCCACTGTGTCTGCAGTAGGGAGGGGCACGTGAGGTTTGACCCTTCTCTGTTCCTGCTAGAGGCAGGTTGCACGGATGGATGGAGACAGGGATGCTCAGACAGGCAGGCGTCCGGTCTCAGCAGGGTCTGTTGTCCCCACGGGCGGAGCAGCCCAAGCGGGAGCCGTGCTGGCTCTGGTGCCGCACGCACATGGACATGAGTGTGTCTGCGGTGACACACGAGGACGCACCTTGGCCCAGGCCCGGCTGTGGGCAGCGTCCCCTCTGGAGGCGGCAGCCGCGGGTGTGACGAGACCAGGCCGCTTCCAGGTCTGTTTTCTACGCTCAGGCCCGGTGGGGCTGGTGGACCCTCGGAGCGTGGGGTGGACACGTCTGGGGGTTTCTTGGCGTGTGCAGGGCAGCTGATGGCGGGGAGCCTCCTGGAAGGACATGGCCTCTGGGGACTTGATGGCGCAGGTCCTGGGCGCAGGGACACGCCTCCTCAGATGCCCGGCCGCCTGATCCCTGGGAGCAGCCCGGGTCACTGGATGGCGTGAACAGCTCTCTCGGTTCCCTCGTGGACACCCCCCATTGCCGAGAGCGCCGTGAGCGCCTGACCCCGGCCCGTGTCGGCCAGTGTCTGCCTGTGTCTGCCACCGAGGCCTCTGGGCTCCGCAGACGTGTCTGCCTGCGACACTGCGGACTTCTTAGACCGATGCTGCCTGGAGCTTTATTCCCCGAACTAATTTAGCATGTGAGGGCTAACTGTTCACTTACAACCTCTGCTCCAAAACTGCCCCGAGTCTTTAATACCGTTAACCGTGGCCGGCAAGTGTGCTCTGATGAACGATCACAGCCCGGCAGGGTGAGGCAGGGCCCACGTGTGCAGAGGCGCGACCGCACAGACGGGCAGCCCCGGGGGCCCTGGCCCCTCCCCACGGCCTGAGTGCCATCCCCGCCCCCCTGCCAGGCTGAGCTCAGGGCATCGGAAGGGCCCCTGGTTCAGGGTCCACCAGCAGGAGCAGAAAAGACGATCTTGGCGTCCAGGCTTGGACTCAACAGCTCTCAGAACGAGAGATTCGGGTCTGACCGAAGACAGCTTCCTGGTGCCAGGGCCCTTGGGGCTGTGAGGGGAACAGGGCCCGGAAGACACCCCCACCCTCCCCTGGTATCGGGGACGCGTGCCCGAAGCACAGGCCACGCCTGTGTTCCTGGAGAGGGTCTCGCGTCAGCCCCCTCCCCGGAGGCCAGCCAGCTACCCTCGCCTACGTCCTGCCAGCGCTGAGCAGGAAACCATTGCAAAGTGATTTCTCCCTCCAACGATGCCGTACATCATGTTTTTTAATTTAAAAAGATGCCCAGTGGAAGCATAACAGACCGTGAAATGTTTGGGCCCCTAATTAACTCCAGAGCAGCCCGGGCGGGGGCCTGGGGTGGGGGCTGGAGTGGGCGAGGGCTGTCTCTTATACACATCTAGATGTGTATAAGAGACAGCGCTGCACCCTGTCCCTGGGGGGTCTGTGCTCAGTCCTCCCCACACTTGGCCGTGGGCAGGAAGCAGCACCCCTCTGCTGGGTCCTTCTCTGGACCACGAGCTGGAGGGGCGGGGCCAGACCCACGTGCCAGGCGCCCTGGCCTCCGTTGTCTGCACATTGGGCCCCTAATTAACTCCAGAGCAGCCCGGGCGGGGGCCTGGGGTGGGGGCTGGAGTGGGCGAGGGGGAGTGGGCAGGACTCCAGCCCCCCAGCCTCCTGCAGCTCAGGCGCCTCCCCCCGGGGACTAACAGCGGCGGGTGCGAGCTGCACGCCCGCCCCCGCTCTGGGAGGGCCTGACCCCGTGCCAGCGCCTCTCCCGCCCTGAGTCCGCTTCCCCGCCATCCCATCGTGCAACGCCGACACCTGCCTCCCTGGAGACGGGAGAAGTGGGCTGGCATACAGTAGGCACGCAATGTGCGCAGGATCCTAGAGGAAGAGGGCACGCTGGCCGGGTCAGGCACGCAGCGCCTCTGCGCCTGGCCCGCGCCGGCTCCATCCCCGACGGTGGAAGGCCGGGGTGACCCCTTCACCTCACACCTCCCGGAGGACGAGGCCGCCGCCAGCCGAGGTCTGTGGTTCACCTGCCCCGACCCCGAGGCCAGGTCCTGAGGCCCCAGCCCTGCTGGGTCAGCGCCGCTGGGCCACCTGCTGTGGGAGCCTGTGGCAGCCTCCGTGGGCACCCAGGGAGGCAGGGGGCAGGCTCTGGGTGGGTGCTGAGCTGGGACCGCCCCCTGTGGGCATACTGAGGGGCCGGCCTTCTGGAGTGCTGTCCAGGGACCCTCCCTGTCCGCAAGGCGGGCAGCTGCAGGGGAGACCAGGGGTACAGAGCACCCCGTGTGGGCGCCTCCGGTCACGCTGGCCTCCCTGTTACGTTTGACCGAGGAGGCAGCAGGCCCAGAGAGGTCGGGTGACCAGCCCGTGGTCACAGAGCCAGAGCGTGGCCTGGCCGGCGTGCCAGTCCCGGCCTGGGAACCTGCGGTCCCAGCTGGCTCCGTGCTGCTTTCCCGTGGGCAGGCCGCGTGGCTGTCTGGCTGGTCCAGGTCACGCCGTCTGTCTCGTGGTCCCCACCGCCCTTAGGTGTCCCCCACGACCCGCAGACTCCGTGGCAGCGCCAGGCTGCAGAGCCTGGCGAACGTTCGCTGTTAACGTGATCTGTTGGCAGACCCGGGCATGGCAGGAGGCAGTGTGTACGTGACTCCCCGCGTGGCCCTCTGGAGGCGCCGAGTCCTCCCCTCTCGGTTGGCAGGCTCCTTGGCAAGCCCGGCCCTCGTCCACGCCCTGTGGCTTATAAACAGGTGCTTCTGTCCCTGCATGGCGCCCGTGATTATGCAAATCCAGTCGTAAGACGTTTAAAAGCCTGGAACCGCCGTGTTTCTTCACTTCATTAGCAGTGACCCAGGCCAGCACTGACAGGGCAGAGAGAGCGTGGTGCCGGGCTCACGCTCGCCGTCCCCGCTCGGCCCCTCCTCAGGGACAGGGCCCCTCCTCGAGATGGCCGCTGAGGGGCTCTGGGGGCCCGGAGGGCACGGTGGCCGTGCTGTCCCCTCCCCTGCAGGACCACGGCGAGGCCTGCGGACCCAGCGGCTGTGAAAGCGCTCGTGCCTGGGGGCTGCGTCGCCCTGGGCACAGGACGGGCACTCACACACGCGCTCCTGGTCCTGCTGGGACTCAGGCCCCGGTGGCCCTCAGGCGTAGGGGTGCCTCCTGCCGGCCCCGTGAAACCAAAGCAGCTGGTGCTTGTGAGCTGGGCACTTCTCTCCGTCTCAGATGAGGAAACGGAGCGGGCGCGCCCGCGGCTGTCCGGCCTGGTGGCTCCTGCGTGCTGGGCACTGCTCTGGGCCTGAGGTGTCATGGCACGGACTGGACGCTTCCCTCTGGAGTTCACATCCAGCATGGAGAGGACCTTTGTCTAGAAAATGAATCAAGAGGACGAGGAGCACGTCAGGAGATGGTGGTGGGCAGAGAGGAAGGGGGTGATGGACAGTCAGGAGCTGGTTCAGAGGGGAGGCCGCTGGCCTGTGATACCCCTGCCCCCAGAGGAGGGCTCTCCTCGGGTGGAGTGGCTGTGCGGGGGCAGCTGGAGGGCAGAGGCTGCTGGGCAGGCCCTGGCAGGTCCGTGTGGGGGTCCTGGGTCTTGCTCGCTGTGAGGACGGATGGTTGTCCTTAGGGTGTGGATGGTGGGGCCCCTTAAGGCTCTCCCGGGCCCCTGGCTGTTGGCAGGTGGAGCGTGGGTGGGGCAGTGGGCTTCATCCCAGCAAGGGAAGGGGCTGGCTGGGCCTGGGCGGTGCATAGTGGGCGTGGCAGGAAGCCAGGATCACGGCTGGAGCCGAGGGGGCACCTGAGGACAGAACTTGGTTTCTGCCTAAGGAGTGTAGGGGGTAGGACGTGCCCCATCAGGAGCCTGAGCTTGAAGGGGAGCAGCTGTGTCTGAGTCTAGGGCCCACGGCAGTGGGTCAGGCACGTGGAGAGAAGACTGTGGCTGCTGGGGAGGGAAGACCACCATGGGGGCACGTGGAGAGATGCGGGGACAGGGGAGGGCCGTGCCTGCAGACGGCCGGGGTGGCGGGCCGGAGTGTGAGTCCCAGCCCTGCCCCCACTATACACTGTCATCCTGTTGTATAGAGAAATATTTCTATATTTGCAATGTTTGCTGTAAAATGAAAAAGGGGAAAAAAAAAGACTGATGTCTACAAAAAAAACAACAATAATTCTGCAAAGGAAAAAAATCCCAACACTTGTTTGCAGTGGTTTTTCCTTTGGGTCTTGGGGCAAGATGTGCGGTGTGAGTGACCTTGGGTTTGGGGCAGCTTGAGGCGCCTCGCGGGGAAGCCAGCCCAGGGCTGGGGAGGGGCTTTGCGAGGCGGTGTGGATGGGGCAGAGAGGGTTGAGGGAGCTGGACACAGGTGGGTAGGTGTGTGCCCGACCCTGCATGTGGCTAGCAGGGTTTGGTGGGAGTGGGGTGAGCTGGGGAGGGCCGGGGCCCCTCCAACCACTGGAGACCCAACTGCAGGGCGTGAGCCCCAAGATCCGGATACTGCAGGCCCCTGGGCCCCACAGCCCTGAGGACCTGTCTTGGCCCCCTAGCCGTGGCCCCGAATCTGGCGGC
Organism: Madoqua kirkii; assembly: GCA_006408675.1. NCBI lineage: Eukaryota > Metazoa > Chordata > Mammalia > Artiodactyla > Bovidae > Madoqua > Madoqua kirkii. The sequence continues at coordinate 54,346 of SJYC01005431.1, read as the reverse complement.
AGAGGTGTGAGCACGTTTATGAACACCAGACTCTTCGAAGTCTCTGCAGAAGCCGGGACCCCAGCCTCCACTGGCACCAGGCCCGTCAAGGTGGCTGGCTCCAGGGCTGCCTGCTGCCAAGGTCACACGTGCCCCCGGGAGCCTGAGCGAGGCTCGGAGGACGAGACCGCGACTGGGAGCCTTGTGCACAGCTGGCCGCCTGGGGGGCCCTGCCCCCCAACCCTCGGTCCACGCTGGGGGTGGAGCCCCCAGGGACAGCTGGCCTCCCTGCAGAGTGCTGAGCCTTCTGGCCTCCTTTCCCTGCAGGGGTCTGGGCCTGGCCCTCTTCCTGGGCCCGCCCCGCCCCGCCCTGCCCCTGCGTCCAGGGCGGACCCACTCACTCTTCCTGACACCTGTCTCTTATACACATCTAGATGTGTATAAGAGACAGCTTTAGGCCTGTAATCCTCCTTAACTTGACTTTGGGTTATTTTGAGCAAGAGATTAAAGGTGATTATGATGAGGCTGCACCTCCTAGCTGGGCTCCACACACGCCTGGCAGAGGCCGCCTGGTGCTCCCGCCCACACCTGCGGCCCGACGGCTTGCAGCCCCGAGCACAGGCCTGGCTGCTCGCCCGCTCTGGGCAGTAGAGCGACCCTGGTCTCAGCACTGGGACGACGGGGCAGGTGTGCGTGTGTGGGGTGCCGGGCGGCGGCAATGGCCCCAGGATGCCCCAGGGGGTGTAGATTTCACGTGAGGAGACGGCCACACGGGGGCCCCGGGGCTGCTCCCCAAGGGGAGGGGTCTGAGCAAGCCCCAGGCCTCCCCCTCCGAGCCGCTTCTGGTCCGGCCCAGAGAGGCCCCGAGTTTTCCTGGGGGTCGTACGGCAGCGCTGGGCCAAGCCAGGCCCTTCTCCCGCCCCAACTCCTGCTGACCCTTCCCCTTGCTTAAAATCAGAAAGACTCTCCCGCAGAAGCGAGGTCAGAACTGTTTCTGATGAAGTTTCTAAAGGCGTAGAAATCCATTGCACATCATTATTTTTTTCTCCTAATTTAAACCGCCTCAGTGCAGACTAGTTGCAAACGTCAATATCAGTGAAATACAGTCAGCTGGCTGCCTGCCAGGCCACAGAGCGGTTACAAGGCCGCTGTAAATCCAAACAGTAACAAGCAAACACACCCCCATCCTTCCGTCCTGAAGGAGAAATACGAGGGGGAGAGGGGAGAGCCCCACAGATGGCCGTGGGGTCCCGGGGAGCAGGACCAGCCCAGTGGCCGTCCGGCCACATCTCCGCACATGGGGCTCCGTGGGGCGGAGCTGTGGGCAGGGCTGTGCGATCAGGGGTCCCTGCTCTAGAGAAGCTCAGCGTTTGGGGGGAGCAGACAGCAAGGTGCCCGTTCACAGCCAAGACCCAGGGTTGGGTGGGGTCAGGGGGGCAGAGAGTTGGGGCCACAGCCGTGTCCGCAGCTGAGCCGGGGGGCATGATGCTCCCAGTCCTTACTGCTGGGCCCTGACTCGGTGGTGGCAGCCTCGGGGTCCCCGGCTTGTTGGAGGAAGCAGGCCCAGAGTGCAGCGTCCGCACCTCCCTTGGGAGGAGCTCAGGAGGGCTTCCCTCCACCCCAGCTCAGGACCCGGGGTGGGACTCAGAGCTGCCCCACCTCGGGCACACGGCGGGGCACCTGTCACCCCCGAACACCACACCTCCTGGGGTCGGGCCGCTCACTCCCTCCGTGAGCGTCTCCCTCGGGGCACCCTGCAGCACTCGGTGGCTCGCTCAGGGCCCAGCGCCGGGACAGGGCTGGTCTGTCCATCCTGGCCTCTACACCAGGTGACCCCACGAGGTCCTGCCCCCTCTCAGCCCCCTCAACGAGCCGCTCCGAGTGAGCGCCCTCTGAGGACACCACCCCCCTGCTTGACCAGACAGGCCCCAGGCTCCCTGGCTCTGGGCAGCTCCTCACCCTGTTATGGGGTCTGGGAGGACAGCTCAAGGAACCCAGAGATGTGGGTGGGCTGGAGACCATGAGGCTGTGCCCAGAGTGGCCGGGGCAGGGAGGGCGCAGGGAGGGGGGCCGGCCCCCGGCTGGCAGGGGTGGGGGGCCTTGTCCAAGGTCACATAGTGAGGGGCCCCCGTCCTGGTCGGAACAGGACTAGGCCCCTCAACCTGGGGCTCCCTGCCGCTGCAGACCGATCACAGGGCATCAGACAACAGCGGCCACACAGAGGTGCCTGCCCCGGGGAGAGGGCAGCTGCCTGGACAGGGCCGGGGCTCACGTTGGCCCCAGGAGCACCCCCCCCCCACCAAGCATGGATCCCTGGGGAGAGGGCAGCTGCTGGACGGGCCAGGCCGGGGGGGACACGGCGGCCCCGGGAACACCCCCCCGCCGAGCAGGGATCCCTGGGGAGGGGCGAGGACCTGGAGGGATGCGGGGCGGGCAGGGCTGCCGTGAGTAGGACACCTGTCAGAGCGCAGACCCTTCCGGGAACGCCGCGGTCGGACAGACGCAGCTGCAGCCGCCCGAGCCTGGCCAGTCCCAGGGCACAGCCGTGCGCCGCTGCGGCCCTGCTTGGAGGCAGGCACACACGAATCATGCATGTACTGAGTGCCACCTGTGTGCAGGGCTCCGCGCCGAGCCCTACTGGAGCCCAGCCGGGGGACTGGCCTTGCTTCCCCACTGCCCCTCCAGAGAGGCTCACTTAAAGCTGGCAGGTGACCCAGCTCTGGGTGGCACAGGGTCCAGGTGGCCCAGGGGAGGGTGAGCACTTCTGCCTGGAAGGCTTCCGGGAGGAGGAGGTGTCTGGTCTGGAAAGAGGAGGCGTGGTGAGGAGGGAAGGGGGAGGCTACAGGGTGGACAGGGGCCAGCAGCCTGCAGGCTTGGAGCACAGGGTGAACGGCCGCGTGGGGGGTCCTGGCCTGGCCGGGGCTGGCGTCGCTGTCCCGAGGGCGGCTCCTGTCGGGCTGTGAGACGGGGCCGCCAGAGGTCGCAGAGAGCTTGCACTCGGTGTGCCGGGGGTCTGCCCTCCTCACCACACTCGGCCCCCGGCGCTTAGATGCAGAGGTTACGCCCATCACCTGGCCACGCCGTGTAACCAGCCACCAGCACACACGCGGTTGCTCACGCGACGGCTGATCTGGGCCAGCCTGGCCCCGAGACTGGGGAGGCTGGTGAGGACGGTGGGGGGCTCTAGGCGAACTGAGCTCTGCTCCGCATGACTCTCGTCCTCCCCAAGCCAGGGCCAAGTCAGCACGCCTCCGGCGCTCAGAGAGAGTCCTGTGGCCGGACTCAGAGTCGGTGCACACGGGCCAGCCCGGCACAGGGGCGGGAGCCGGCAGGACTAGAACCGTCTGAGAACAGCGGCTGAACGCAGGGCCAAGCCCAGCATGCCCTCCCTCCAGGGCTCACGGCAGTGAGCAGGAAGCCCAAGACCACAGTCCTGGCTCACACCGTGTGCAGTTACAGAGCACCGACTGTCCCAGACATCCTGGAGACGCGAACAAACCTGTCCCCCCACCAGCTACCAGTCGCTGTCCCAACAGGGAAGAGGTGGTGTCCCCTCAGAGTGATTCAAGGGGGCCTGCCTGAAAGGACACCCGAGAGCGCGGAGGGCCCGGGGACAGCCGCAGCCGCCTGGCCCAGAGCGGGGGGGAAGCTGGCAGGTTGTGCAAAGGAGCCGCTAGGGCCTGGAGGGGGCGTGCAGTGGGGCACCGCCAGCCCAAGGACCCCACAGACAGCCCCACCCAATGTCCCCGCTCCCATCTCCTAGGGGCTGAATGGCTAGGGAGGCAGGAGGCAGAGAGCCCAGCGGTGGAGTCCGCATGTATCAGGACGTGGTAAGAGGGCGAGAAGCTGCCGAGAAGGCGGGGAGGGGCCGCGGGCAGACGCTGGACATCCCTCGAGGAGAGCAGGAGGCCCTCCGGGAGGCTGGTCTCCAGACCCTGATGGACAAACCGGTCAGCGCGCTGGACAGGGTGGGAACAGGGCAGGGCCTGCCTCCCAGAGGGACTCTCGGGGACCAAGGCTGCCCCCACGCCCAAGGGGCAGGAAGGTGCCCTAGAGGTCAGCTGGGGCCTGGGGTGGGGCTGGGCACCAGGGAGCGGGCTGGCCGGGCTCAGGGTCTGCTTTGCAAATGTAAAGGAATTAAGAGTTAGGCTCTGGGTCACGGGGGCATGGAGGGAATTTTGTAGAATAATAACTTGTATTCATTTTCGCCTTATCTCAAAGCAACCCTTTCATTAGAGAAACTTTAGAAAACAGCTAAACATAGATAGGAAAACAAGTTGCTGCCTGCGCCACCAGGAGGTAACGGCATATCCGTCCGCCCAGGCCCTCTCCAGACGCATCCCTGCCCGTGCGCAGCAAGCTGACGGCGTGGAGGGTGCGGAGAGACGGGACAGAGGACAGGATGCTGGCGAGATCCGGGAGGGCAGACGGCGCGGCTGGCGCTTGAGAGCGGAGGAATGGCCAGGATATGTCTGAGGAAGAAGGGCTGAGGTTCGCCGGCCAGAGAGGCCGTCGTTACAAAGTCTACCAATATCAGGGGCTTCCCGGGCGGCTCGGGGTGGAGAACCTGCCTGCCAGCTGGGAGACAGGTCCCGTCTCTGCTCCCAGGCGATCCCACAGGCCCCGGGGCGACGAGGGCCGTGGGCCACAGCCACCGAAGGCCGCGCACCCCAGACCCCGCCCCCTGTCACAGACCCCGCCCCCTGTCAGGGAGATGTGTATAAGAGACAGGGCCCCCGCGCCGCCCGCGCCCCCTGAGAGCCTGGGCGGCCGCAAGGCCTCCATCCTGGAGCCGCTGACGCGGCCGCGGCCCCGCGACCTGGCCTACGCGCCCCTGTCCCCGCAGTACCGCCACCTGAGCTACGCCTCCAGCCCCGAGTACGCCTGCCGCGCCTCCCGCAGCCTCTGGGGCCGCTTCAGACTGAGCCGCCGGCGGCCCCGGGACGCCGGGGAGTGCGTGGCGGCCGGCCACGCGCTGCGCAGGAAGGTGCAGTTCGCCAAGGACGAGGACCTGCACGACATCCTGGACTACTGGAAGGGCGTGTCTGCGCAGCACAAGCCCTGAGCCGGCGCTCGGGCCGGAGGACGAGGCCACGGCAGCCGCCGTAACCGGAGCCTCAGGCGCGCGCACGCTCAGACCGCAAGTGCGGAAGCCCTGGGCTCTGCGGGCCAAGAGGGGAGGGGGCGCCGGCCGGCCGAACCGGAGGGGCGCGTGGCGGGGGCGTGCGCCTGCCGAGACATTCTCACCGGTGTGAGGGGCCCGTCCACACACACGCACACGCGTGCACACACACGCACACATACACACACAGAGACCGCAACTGCTGAAGCCCTGGGCTTTGCGGGCAAAATAGGGAGGGGGCACCGGCAGGCCGAACGGGAGGGGCGCGTGGCGGGGGCGTGCGCCTGCCGAGACATTCTCACCGGTGTGAGGGGCCCGTCCACACACACGCGCACGGACCCCGCCCCCTGTCACAGAAGCCCCAGCGCCAAGCCCGCAGCGCCCCTGGAGAGTAGACCCCGCCCTGCAACCGGAGAAGAGCCGCGGCAGCAACGAGACTCAGCACAGCCGCAGAAAGTCTATGAGCAACAGACGCTGGGGAGGGTGTGGGGAAAGGAACCCCCTCCCACACCGGTGGTGGGAACGTAAGCTGGTGGAGCCGCTGTGCAGACAGCAGGGAGGGTCCTCAGAGGCAGAGCCCCTCTCGGCACAGATCCAGGCAGAACCGTGATCCGAAAAGGCGCACGCGTGCGCTCCTGGGCTCACAGCGGCAGCGTTTACAGCAGTCGAGACTCGCAGACGAGCGGGCACAGAGGACGTGGCGCCGCAGGCACAGGAGCGTCACTCAGCCGCCAAGGGCAGTGAGAACGCCACTGCCCGGCAACACGCGTGGACGCAGACTGTCACATCAAGCCCGCCAGAAAGAGAAAGACAAGTGCCGGGTGATACCACATGCACGTGCAATCTGAGATATGACACGATGAACTGAATCCATGAACAAAAACAGACTCAGAACAGGCTGCCGTGGGGCGGGGGGGATGCCAGCCATCCCGTACAGGAGGGATGAACCAGGCCCTCCTGCAGGCCCAGGAACGGTGTGCGGTATCCCACGACAGACCATAACGGAAACAGTTCGGAAAAGAGCGTGTGCGTAACTGGGTCCCTTTTCTGTACAGGAGAGACTAACCACACGGTGAAACAACGATACTTCAGTAGAAAATGTGTGTAAAGGACGGATGAGGCCTGCTGCCTGATGGAAAGCGGGGTCTGGGCTGGCACCACCAGTGAGGGAGCGCGGACCACACGCAGGGCAGGGGCCACCGGGGCCCCAGGGGCCCGCCGAGCACTGCAGACCTCGTCTTTGCTCACGTCGCCACACTGCTTTACTGTCCGACTGCCTGGGAGATTTTTAGGGTTTTTAATGTGAAACAATTACACAGCCACACAGGAGGTCACGGAAGCAGGGGAGTCGCCCGCTCTCCACCAGTGGCGCCGTCTCACACCCCTGAGCTGCGCTCAGCCGTGTCCGACTCTTTGTGACCCCATGTGCTGCAGCCCACCAGGCCCCTCTGTCGATGGGGATTCAGAATACTGGCGTGGATAGCCTTTTCTTTTCTCCAGGGGATCTTCCCAAGCCAGGGCCCCCGCATTGCAGGCCGATTCTTCAGTGTCTGCGCCATCAGGGAAGCCCAAGAATACTGGCGTGGGTAGCCTGTCCCTTTCTCCAGGGGATCTTCCCAACCTAGGGATTGAGCCGGGGCCTCCCGCACTGCAGCGGATTCTTTACCGGCTGAGCCACCAGGGACACCCCGTGGACTGGTGGTTCTGCACCAAACCCAGGAAGGCACTGTGTCCATCTGTGTGGTCGTGTCAACACACTGCAGAGCTCGCCGAGTCCCACCAGCTTTCCCGGCACTCGTGTGTGTGAAGTCTCTGCAGACACACCCTGTGTGTGCAGACCCGTGTAACCACCACCCCGATCAACACACAGCCAGCCCGCCACCACGGAGACCACCCCCTGCTGCCCCTTGCTCACCCACCGCCAGGAGCACCCTGTGTGTCTGAGAACGCTGTATAAATGAAGGCACGTGCTCTGTAGCCTGCTGATTCCGGCCTTCGCTCACTCAGCATAATCTCCTTGAGAACCATCCAGGTGTCACTGTTTCGACTATCTGGCCCTTTCCAGGGCTGGCTGTTCCATTACATGGAGGACAGGCCCGGACAGTTTGCCACTCACCTGCTAGAGGACGTCTGGGCTGTGTCCAGCTTGGGGTTATTACAAATAAAGCTGCTATGAAAATCCTCATACAGGCTTTTCACGAGGACTCAGGTTTCCATTTCTCTGGGATAAGTGCCCAGGAGCGCATTTGCTGGACTGGATGGTGAGTATGAGGTTAGGGCCGGAGGGAGCCGCTCAACTGGATTTTCAGAGCTCTTGTGCCTCTTCCCGCTCCCGCCAGCGGTGGGCACAAGGTGGCCTCTCCTGCCCCTCAGTGTCTGGCGCTGCGGCTCTGTTTTGAATGCTGCTTGCTGGCGCGGTGTGCACCGATCCTTCTCTGTCTCATGTTCAGCTTCTGGTCTCGTGCTGACGTGCCACCAGCCTCTCTTCTCTGAGAGGCATCATGTTCTACCCGTGTTCTGAACACTGTTTTTATCACTGAGTTTTAAGAGTCTTTCACATTTTCCAGATACAAGGCCTTTGTCAGATGTGTGGTTTACAAACATCAAACCTTTTTTTCCAGTCTGTAGCCATCATGATGACTTAAGTAAAATGAAGAAACAGAAAAACATTCCAATGAAACAAGATAAAACCTCAGGAGAAGACCTTAATTAAGCAGAGGGAAATTATTTACCTAAAAAGGGTTCAAAACAAAGTCACAACAATGCTCACTAAGCTGAGGAGGAGAATGGACGAAGAAAGTGAAAATCTCAGCGGAGAGAGAGGATGTAACACAAACACCAAGGAGAGGCCACGGACCCGGAGGGACGGCTGAGCTGCAAGAGCAGAGGGTCAGGCGCAGACTAGACAGAGCAGAGGAAGGCACGATGAGCTTGAACACAGAGCAGTGAAAAGCGCCCACAAGAGCAGCAGAGAGGGAAAAGGATGCGGACACCCCCAGCGGTCCTCGCTCCCCGTGCAGCGGGCTGGGTTCCATCCCTGTTCACGAACTAGGCGCCACAAGCCACAGCTAAAAGGTCCTGCCTGATGCAACTAAGACCCAGAGCCGCCGAGTACATGTTTTTAAGAATAAAAGGAGGAAACACAGCTGAAGGGACTGATGGGAAACGCGGAGCAGAACGGCGTCCGACTCCTGGGGGCGCAGGAGGAAGAGAGAGACGGAGAGGCAGAAAACTCGCCTGAAGAAACAATGGCTACGCATTTAATAACCTGGGGCACGGAAACAGAATCCAGATCCAGGAATCCCAAAGAGCGCCAAACAAGACAAACCCAAAGAGACCCGCGCCAAGACACACCGTAATCAAAAGGTCAGAAGGGAAAGAAGAGAAGCTTAAAAACAGCAAGAGAAAAGCTACGTATGCCGATGATGCTCGTAAGCCCAGAGGCAGCTTTCTGGGCAGAAACTTTGAGGCCAGAAGGGAGTGGCATGGCACCCTCAGAGTGCCAAGAGAAAAGGCTCTCCAGCTAAGAACGCTCTGCCTGGGGAAGCTGCCACTCAGAACTGAAGGAGAGACAGAGAAGAGCTGGAAAAGGTGACCGCGTCTAGAGCAGTCTTATAAGAAGCGCTAAAGGGGCACTTTAAGCGAAACAAAAGGGCAGAATCAGCGACAGGAAGGCACGTGAAGGCCCAGCTCTCACTGAAACCCTAGACGTGCGGCAGCTTCCAGAGTATGCTGCAAGGCCGCAAACAGCCGCCCAGTCCCGGCCGACTCTGCGGTCCCCCAGCCTGCCCGGCTCCTCTGTGCCGGAGATCCCCCAGGCAAGAATCCTGGAGCGAGGAGCTGCTCTCTTCGGCAGGGGACCTTCCCGAGCCGGGGTCAGACCCACGTCTCCTGCACGGCAGGCATATTCTCTGCCATCTGAGTCACCAGGGAAGCCCCAGTACTGTAAAGCTGGTGGGTCGGCCACTTATAAAGCTAGTATGAAGGCTAAATACGAAAGTCATAAAAAGTTATGAACTACAGTTTGTTAAGGGATCAGTTCCGTTCAGCGGCTCATTCATGTCCAACTCTTTGCGACCCCGTGGACCGCAGCACACGAGGCCTCCCTGTCCATCACCAATTCCTGGAGCTTACTCAAACGCATGTCTGTTGAGTCGGTGATGCCATCCAACCATCTCATCCTCTGTCGTCCCCTTCTCCTCCTCCCTTCAATCTTTCCCGGCATCACGGTCTTTTCCAATGAGTTGGCTCTTTGCATCAGGTGGGGCCAAAGCATTGGAGCTTCAGCTTCAACATCAGTCCTTCCAGTGAACATTCAGGACTGATCTCCTTCAGGATGGACTGGTTGGATCTCCTTGCAGTCCAAGGGACTCTCAAGAGTCTTCTCCAACACCACAGTTCAAAAGCATCAATTCTTCAGCGCTCAGCTTTCTTTACAGTCCAACTTTCACATCCATACGTGACTACTGGAAAAATCATAGCTTTGACTAGATGGGACCTTAGTCGGCAAAGTAATGTCTCTGCTTTTGAATATGCTATCTAGGTTGGTCATAACTTTCCTTCCAAGGAGTAAGCGTCTTTTAATTTCATGGGTTCAGTCACCATCTGCAGCGATTTTGGAGCCCAGAAAATAAAGTCTCTCACTGTTTCCATTGTTTCCCCATTTATTTGCCATAAAGTGATGGGACCAGATGCCACAATCTTCGTTTTCTGAATGTTGAGCTTTAAGCCAACTTTTCCACTCTCCTCTTTCACTTTCATCAAGAGGCTCTTTAGTTCTTCTTCACTTTCTGCCATAAGGGTGGTGTCCTCTGCATATCTGAGGTTATCGATATTGCTATTGTTAACGGATACACAGGATTAAAGATGTAAATGCTAACATCAAAAATGTAAAGCACGGGACTTCCCTGGTGGTCCAGAGGCTAGGACTCCACGCTCCTGACGCAGGGGCCGGGGTTCCATCCCTGATCAAGATCTAGACCCCTCATGCCACAGCTAAAACCTGGTACAGCCACCTCAGCTAACAAATAAATATGAAAACAAAATCCCCGCAGATATAAAGCATACTGGGGAGGGGGGCAGTAAAATGGAGAGTTTAAGGATGCATTCAAACTTAAGCTGTTACCAACTTAAAACAGGCCACTGCACGCGCAAGTTGCCTTACGTAAGCCTCCTGGTGACCACAAGCAGAAACCTGCAGAGCAGGTGAAGAATGTGGCTCAGTGGTGAGGAAGCCACCTGCCAGGGCAGGAGACACAGGCCCAGCCCCTGATCCTCAAAGACCCCACGAGTCCCGGAGCAACAAAGCCCGTGTGCTCGCTGCTGAGCCAGTGCTCCAGAACCTGGGAGCCGCACGGGGAGAAGCCGCCGTGAGGAGAGGCCCTCACCCCAGGGTGGAGAGCAGCCCCCACACCCCACAGTCTGAAAGAGCCCACGTGCACCCGTGAAGGCCCAGCACAGCCCCAAAGAAAGAAAGAGCTATAGCAGATGCACAAGAGGGAAGAACAGAGCCGCCTGAGGATGCTGCTGCGGACAGTGAAGCCACAGGGGAGACCAAGGGAGCAAGAGAGGCGCAGAGAGGCCAGGCGCCGGTTAGCAGGGTGCAGAGAGCACACTCAGTCGATGCCCACTCTAGGTGCAAGCAGGCCACCCGAAGGCCAAGGTGGCTGAACAGATGGGAAGCAAGACACCTACACGCTGCCTACAAGACGCTCCTTTCAGACGCCAGCACACACAGACTGGAAGGGAAGGAATGGGAGATGGTATTCCATGAAAATGGAAATCAAAAGAAATCTGGAATAGCTCTGCTCAAGTCAGACAAAATAAGCTTTAAGACAAAAGCTCTCTATGAGAGACAGAAAGGTCGTTACGTGGTGATAGAAGGGTCACTTTAACACATTAACATTTGTGAATATTTATGCACCCAGTATAGGAGCACCTGAATATATAAACCGGTATTAACAAACCTAAAGGAGACACAGGCAACAAAATAAGGATGGTACAGATGTTAACAATTCAGTCTCACGCACAGACAGGTCACCTAGACAGAAAATCAGCAAGGAGGACACTGGTCATAAATAACTTTCGACCAGACGGACTTGACAGACAACTTGCCGAAGATCCCGTCCAAAAGCGATGAAATGTACATACTCAAGCACGCGTGGAATGTTCCTTCTGGGTAAACTGTACGCTAGACCACAAAACAAGTCTCACTACACTTAGGACAAGAGACTGAAGTCACGTCTAGCATCCTTTCAACCACGACGATGTAAGACGAGAAATCAGTTACGAGAAGAAAGCTGGAAAAGTCACCAATCTGTGGATCTTAAGTTACCGAACAACCAACGGGCCAAATAACAGATAACAGGGAAAAGTTTAAATATCCTGAAACAAGTGAAAATGAAACAGAACATATCAAAATGTCCGGGGGCCAGACCGAAGGCAGCTCTGAGGAGGAGTCCATAGCGATAAACCTCACAGCTGGAGACAGCTGCTTCAGCTGCTTGGAGCTCAACATTCAAAAGAGAAGGTCACGGCCTCCGTCCCTTCACTGCACGGCCGATAGAGGGGGAGAAAGCGGAAACGGAGACAGACTTTCCTGGGCTCCAGAATCACTGCAGACGGTGGACGGTGACTGCAGCCGTGAAATTAAGATGCTTGCTCCCTGGAAGAAAAGCAGGGACAAACTAGACGGCGAATAAAAAAGCAGAGACATCACTCTGCCAGCAAAGGTCTGTGCAGTCAAAGCTACGGTTTTTCCAGTAGTCACGTATGGGTGTTAGCAGGACCATAAGGAAGGCTGAGCGCCCAAGAAATTGATGTTTAAACTGTGGAGCTGGAGAAGACTCTTGAGAGTCCCTTGGAATGCAAGGAGATAAAACCAGTCAATCCGAAAGGAAATCAACCCTGAATACTCATTGGAAGGACTGAAGCTTGAATACTTTGACCACCTGATGCGAAGAGCCAACTCACTGGAAAGACCCTAATGCTGGGAAAGGCTGAAGGGCGAGAGAGGATGAGATGGTTGGACGGCATCACTGACTCAATGGACAGGAGTCTGAGCAAAGGGAAGCTGGTGGGCTGCAATCCATGGCGTCACAAAGAACCAGACACAACTCAGTGAGTGAACAGCAAGAAATAAACCATCTGCCTCCACACCTCAAGGAGCCGGAAAAGCCCAAAGCAAGGAGGCAACAGAGACCAGAGCAGAGATGGAGACCACAGAAGCGATCAGTGAGACGGAGAGCTGGGGCTCACTGGCAGACCACTAGCCGAGCTCACCAGGACAGAGAGAGAGACTCAAATAAACAGAATCGGAAACGAAAAGAGAGTGACAGCTGGTGGCTCAGGAGTACAGACAACCACAAATAAATAACCGCTGCAAACAGTCAGGACGCCAAGCTGGATGCCTTCAAAAATGGACGAACTCCCAGAAACACACAACCCACCAGGACCGAATCATGAAAAGACAGGAATCTGAACAAACTACTTACTGCGTAAGAGGCTGAATCGGTCATCAAAGCCTCCCAATGAAAATCCAGCACCAGAAGACTTCACTGGTGAATTTTTACTGAATGTTCAGAAAAGATGTAACATCTATTATTCTCAAACTTTCAAGAAACTGATGACGAGGGAACACGACAACACTCACTTTTCAAAACTACCCTGAAACCAAAACGAGACAAGGACGCCACAAGGACGCGGCAGGCAGTGTTTCTCACGAAAGAGATGCAACAGTCTTAGCAAGCGGAAGGCAGCAACGCTCTGAAATCATCCTGTGCCACAGGCGAGGGGGATTCATTCCAGGGGTGCGAGGACGGCTCACATCTCCAGGTCAATCCACGTGACACACATCAGCAAAATGATGAATAAAAGGCACATATGATATCCCAGTAGATGCAGAAGACACTCCTGACAAAACTCAACATCCGTTTATGATCAAAACTCTCAACACAGTGGGCACAGACGGAACCCGTGTCAGCAAGCCAAGGGCCAAGTGTGGCAAGCCCACAGCTAGCCTCACACAGCGGTGGTGAGCTGAAAGCTTTTCCGTTAAGACCAGGAAGCAGACAGAGACGCCCACTCCTGCTTCCTTCATTCAAGAAGGCATTCAGAGTCCTCCTCAGAGCAATCAGGCGGTAGAAGGAAGAAAAGGCACCCAGCCTGGAGGAAGGAGTGAAACCGTCACTGTTGCAGACGGCGCTTTACCTGCACAAAACCCTGAAGACGCCGCGAGAAGCCGTGAGCACAGACACACAAGCTGGTAAAGCTGCGAGACGCAGACACACGCTGTGTTCCTATCCGCGAATGACAGGAGGCCATCCCACGCCTCACCACGCCGAGAGCAGAGCGCCCAGGAAGACGTCCACCCAAGGAGATGAAAGACGCGCACGGCAAGCGCCAAGCAAGACACCGAGGAGAGGAGGTGGAGACGATAGACAAACGGGAAAAACGCCAGACACTCATGGACTGCAAGAACCAACCCTGTAAAAATGTCCACACTGCCTGATCGACAGGCCCAGCGGAATCCCTCTCAAATTTTTAATGGTGGTATTCATAGAAATATAACATAAACCATCCAAAATTTGTATGGAACCACAAAAAGACCCCCAATAGCCAAAGCAAACTCAAACGGGAGGAGCAAAGCTGGAAGCATCACACATTTACGATTTCAAACTATATCACAAAGCGACAGGAACCAAAAGACCGTGGCACCGACATGAAGAGACACCCAGACCTGCTGAGCAGAATCCAGAGCCAAGAAACGCACCCCACACGGTCAACTCGCGACAAAAGAGCTAAGACGCCGCCATGGGGCAGAGGCCAGCCTCTCCCATAAACGGCGGGAAAGCTGAATGACCTTATGCGAAACAGAAAGGAAGCTGAGCCTCCGACTCGCACCAGATACAAAGGCCCGCGCAGAACAGCCACAGCGCTCCCAGAAGAAAACGCAGGTGTCACGTTCCTCAGCACTTACTGGGGATGAGCTGTTGGATTTGACACCAAAACCAAAGGCAATAAGAGAAAACATAAATGCAACTAGATCAAACTTAAAAGCTTCTGCACATGCAAGGGAACCATCAACAAGATGAACAGGCAACCTACCAAAGGGAAAAAATATAAATCATGTATCTGATAGGGAGAACAGCCACAGCGCTCCCAGAAGAAAACGCAGGTGTCACGTTCCTCAGCACTTACTGGGGATGAGCTGTTGGATTTGACACCAAAACCAAAGGCAATAAGAGAAAACATAAATGCAACTAGATCAAACTTAAAAGCTTCTGCACATGCAAGGGAACCATCAACAAGATGAACAGGCAACCTACCAAAGGGAAAAAATATAAATCATGTATCTGATAGGGAGTTAGCATTCCCTTATTTATATATAAAGGACTTACACAACTCAACAGCAAAAAAAAAATCTTTTAAAAAATCTTTAAAAAGGTTTTAAAGTAGGCAGACGATATGAATAGATATTTTCTCAAACAAGGCACAGACGTCCAAGAGGTTCCGCATTACTAACCATCAGGGAAACGCAGACCAAGCCCACGGGGAGCGGCCGCCTCACGCCTGCCTGATGCTTCCACCAGAGGCGAGGGCGTGCTGAGACCCGGGTGCGAGGGGCCGTGCACACTGCTGGCAAAAGCGCAGCCCAGGCGGGCCACCGCAGAAAGCAGCACGGCGAGAAGGAGGACGACCGGGGGCCCAGCGATCCCACTCCTGGGCAGACATCCAAATAAAGTGAAAACAAGCTCCCCACGGTTTACCCATCGAGGTCAGTGCAGCGTAATTACAGTGGTCGAGACATGGACGCAACCCAAGTGTCCAGTGATAGATGAATGAATAAAAAAAATATATCTACATAGACACACAGAGGAGAAGGGGACGACCGAGGATGAGATGGCTGGATGGCATCACGGACTCGATGGATATGAGTCTGAGTGAACTCCGGGAGTTGGTGATGGACAGGGAGGCCTGGCGTGCTGCGATTCATGGGGCCGCAAAGAGTCGGACACGACTGAGCGACTGAACTGAACTGAACTGAGACACACAGAGGAATACTCAGCCATTAAAAAGAGGGGCATCTTGCAACAACACGGGTGGACTCTGATGTCACGGTGCCCAGGGCGTCTGAGAGGGACAAGGGTGCAGGACCGTATGTGTGGAATCGCCACCTCGCAGACAGAATGGGCTGGGAGCCCACAGGGGCAGGGGTGAAGGGGCTCAGAAGGCACGAACTCCCGGGAGCAAAACGCGCGAGCCCTGGGGCATGACGCACAGCCCCGTGGCCGCCGTGACTCGGTTCTTAAGGTTCCCACACGAGGAAACGCCTGTAGCTGCGTGTGCTGGACGTCGGTGTGGCTCTTCTGCTGTGTACATAAACGGTGCATCACCGCGCTGTATGCCTGAACTGGTGTAATGCCTACTGTGTCTTAATAACATTTTTTTCAGCCCACACACCTTTTCTGGAACTCTGCTGACACAAATGAGTCGGGTCATTTATTTCCAGCCTGCTCGCTCTCTGTTGTTCAGATTGGGTAATTTCATGATATGTCTTTAAGTTTACCGGTTCTTTCTTTTCCTCCCTGGCTCGTCCAGTGAATTTCAGCGTCTGCTCCTGTATTTCAGCTCTCTGATTACTGTAACTTGACTCTTTTTCACATCATCTGTGTCTTAGCTGAGACCTTCCTATTCACTTGTTTCAAGGCTCTGCAGCCTTACAGCTGCCGCTTTGAAACGTCTGTGAGGAGACTCCGATGCCTGGGGGGAGCTGCCCGCGTGGGGTCGGAGCTGTGGCGGGGCCTCCTGCTCATACCGCGTGGGTCTCAGGCTGTCTTCCGCTCGCTGGGGGAACGGCCTGCACAGCCGCCAGTGTGGGAGCCGGATGCGGCTGGGCCAGAAGCCCCTCGATGCTGGCAGCGGAGACCCCGCCGCTCCGCCCGGCCCTGTGGCTCCTGTCTGCAGACCCGGTCGCCACGCCCGTGCCCGTCCCGCGCCCAGTGAATGCCCACCTCTTCCTTGCGCACTCGGGGCAGCGTCCTGGAGACCAGCCCTCCTCCTGCACCGGGACGGGCCCTCGACATCGGCCGGGGTGAGCCAGGTTCAGGCCCGCGTCACTCCGGAAGAGGGGTTCTCTAGAAGCAGAGCCTGAAAGGGGAATTCTTGGCCAGGAATCAGGGGTGTTCCAGCATAAGCCTGGGGGCGGCGGGCGTGGGCAGTGGCGGTAGGACGCGGTTCCCCGAGCTGTGGCCTGGCCTGCCCGGCGGGGCCCTGGAAGCGAAGACGGTGCCGGAGGCTCCGCCTGGCCCAGGACACGGAGCAGGGAGGCTGAGCCCGCGTCTCTCAGGAACCGCTGCCTCTGCAGGGGGAGGGCCGCACTCGGGGGTCCCCAGGGAGGGGAGAAGGCTTCTGGCGGGGCAGGAAGGATGGAGGCGTCGGCTGCCCTGGGGGCAGGTGCCGCTGTCACAGGGCCGCGCGGGTTTACTGAGACTCAGGAGCCTCTGAACACTTCCTGGGCAAAAATGCATCCGTCTTTTCTTCTTTATACGTCCTGGTATTTTCAGAGGAATATTTACAGCAGCCCAAAGTGGGAACACCCTGAGGGCCCATCGACAGAAGAAGGGATGAGCTGAGGTCACCGGAAGCAGGCGCGCTGCCCACCATGGGGTCCAGGACGGCACAGACGCGCCCGTGGGCGGAGGGCCGCTGATTCCCGGGAGCCGGGAATCCCAGCCCCGCCGTAATGAGGAGCACCCCCGTGCTTCCTTTCAGCTTTTATTGTATCTTTTTGTCTTAAATATTTAATACTCTGGAGTGTACTTTGGTCTGCCACGTGAGGCAGGATCTCAGAAAATTTCTGCCAAGTGGTGACCAGTTGCCCCACGCTATTATTGACTAATCCATCCTGGAGCCGCGCCGCCCTCCTGCCTGTTTGGAAGCTGGGTCCTCACCCTTCGGCCGGCCTGTCTGTCCTCTCTGGAGCCCGCGGTGTCGATCGGCGCGCGTGCGGGGTAGGGGTGCTGGCGGGAAGCCCCGCACATCCCTTCGTGTTTCCACGTTCTTCTTGGCTCTCTTCACACACGTTCTCGCCCAGATGAACATGAGAACCGCTATATCATATTCCAGAAGTCGTGCTGGGCTTTTGTACGGAATTGCTTTAAATTTATAGACTAACTTGGAGAGAAATTACATCCTCACAGTATCAGGTCTTCTGATGCAGCAACACCATAATTCTCTGCTTTAATTCAGGCTTTTCCACGCCCTGGTGTCAGAGCCGCTGCAGGGACGGGAGCCCTGGGGAGGAGCTGGGCGGGCGTGAAGTGAGGGAGGGGGCTCTGCTTGCAGCCACTCCCGCCCCCTCTGGCCTGACAGCCCCCCTCCTGAGGGAGACTCAGGGGCACGTCCCCACCAAAGGGGTGGATGCTGTGAGCCGGCGGCCAGGCAGAGGCCCCCCAGCTGCAGCAATGGGGCCACCGCTCAGGGCAGAGCCGTCGGGCCCGTCCGGGTCTGGCATCCGGTCGCCGGAGTGGGGGGTCACCCTCCGTGAGGACTCCCCGGGCTGGGCATGGCGCCTTCGGCAGAAGCCCAGCAGCGAAGCTGTCGGCTCCCTGAGCGCAGGCCGCGCTGTCCCGGGCCGTGGCAAAGCCGCTCCAGTGGGGGGCCCAAGAGCCCCGGGCATCGGGCGGGGCAAGTCCAGACATTCAGTGACGGCCTGACGAGAAAGGCTGGCCTCCCGAGGGGCAGGCACCGGCCTGGCGGCTCAGGGGCGCAGCGCGTAGGGCAGCGTCCTGGAGACCAGCCCTCCTCCTGCACCGGGACGGGCCCTCGACATCGGCCGGGGTGAGCCAGGTTCAGGCCCGCGTCACTCCGGAAGAGGGGTTCTCTAGAAGCAGAGCCTGAAAGGGGAATTCTTGGCCAGGAATCAGGGGTGTTCCAGCATAAGCCTGGGGGCGGCGGGCGTGGGCAGTGGCGGCAGGACGCGGTTCCCCGAGCTGTGGCCTGGCCTGCCCGGCGGGGCCCTGGAAGCCGAAGACGGTGCCGGAGGCTCCGCCTGGCCCAGGACACGGAGCAGGGAGGCTGAGCCCGCGTCTCTCAGGAACCGCTGCCTCTGCAGGGGGAGGGCCGCACTCGGGGGTCCCCAGGGAGGGGAGAAGGCTTCTGGCGGGGCAGGAAGGATGGAGGCGTCGGCTGCCCTGGGGGCAGGTGCCGCTGTCACAGGGCCGCGCGGGTTTACTGAGACTCAGGAGCCTCTGAACACTTCCTGGGCAAAAATGCATCCGTCTTTTCTTCTTTATACGTCCTGGTATTTTCAGAGGAATATTTACAGCAGCCCAAAGTGGGAACACCCTGAGGGCCCATCGACAGAAGAAGGGATGAGCTGAGGTCACCGGAAGCAGGCGCGCTGCCCACCATGGGGTCCAGGACGGCACAGACGCGCCCGTGGGCGGAGGGCCGCTGATTCCCGGGAGCCGGGAATCCCAGCCCCGCCGTAATGAGGAGCACCCCCGTGCTTCCTTTCAGCTTTTATTGTATCTTTTTGTCTTAAATATTTAATACTCTGGAGTGTACTTTGGTCTGCCACGTGAGCAGGATCTCAGAAAATTTCTGCCAAGTGGTGACCAGTTGCCCCACGCTATTATTGACTAATCCATCCTGGAGCCGCGCCGCCCTCCTGCCTGTTTGGAAGCTGGGTCCTCACCCTTCGGCCGGCCTGTCTGTCCTCTCTGGAGCCCGCGGTGTCGATCGGCGCGCGTGCGGGGTAGGGGTGCTGGCGGGAAGCCCCGCACATCCCTTCGTGTTTCCACGTTCTTCTTGGCTCTCTTCACACACGTTCTCGCCCAGATGAACATGAGAACCGCTATATCATATTCCAGAAGTCGTGCTGGGCTTTTGTACGGAATTGCTTTAAATTTATAGACTAACTTGGAGAGAAATTACATCCTCACAGTATCAGGTCTTCTGATGCAGCAACACCATAATTCTCTGCTTTAATTCAGGCTTTTCCACGCCCTGGTGTCAGAGCCGCTGCAGGGACGGGAGCCCTGGGGAGGAGCTGGGCGGGCGTGAAGCGAGGGAGGGGGCTCTGCTTGCAGCCACTCCCGCCCCCTCTGGCCTGACAGCCCCCCTCCTGAGGGAGACTCAGGGGCACGTCCCCACCAAAGGGGTGGATGCTGTGAGCCGGCGGCCAGGCAGAGGCCCCCCAGCTGCAGCAATGGGGCCACCGCTCAGGGCAGAGCCGTCGGGCCCGTCCGGGTCTGGCATCCGGTCGCCGGAGTGGGGGGTCACCCTCCGTGAGGACTCCCCGGGCTGGGCATGGCGCCTTCGGCAGAAGCCCAGCAGCGAAGCTGTCGGCTCCCTGAGCGCAGGCCGCGCTGTCCCGGGCCGTGGCAAAGCCGCTCCAGTGGGGGGCCCAAGAGCCCCGGGCATCGGGCGGGGCAAGTCCAGACATTCAGTGACGGCCTGACGAGAAAGGCTGGCCTCCCGAGGGGCAGGCACCGGCCTGGCGGCTCAGGGGCGCAGCGCGTCCACTCGGCTGCTCCGGCCTGCATGGCGGGGCTGTCCCCCACCCCGGGGCACGGCCGTCACTCTGGGTCCAGGGGGCTTGCTGTCGGGCAGACCCCACCGAGGCCTGTGCCCCTCAAACTGCACCGCTGCCGTGAAGGTGCGGCTGGGGCCCCCAGCCAAGGCACCCGGGCACCTCTAGGGGATCAAAGGCCGGGAAATGGGTTCTCCTGCAGCCTCTGGGGGCACAGCCCGGCCCCGTGGGACCCGGTCCAGGCGGACTGCCGGCGGCCCCAGGGTGAGCCTGCCGGTCGAGCCTTGACTCTGTGCTGTCTGCAGCAGCAAGGCTCAGAGCACCTCGTCTACAGCCTGCAGGGGAGGGCGCGAACCGTGGCCGCTGTGGACTCGGGGTCTGGGCGCCCGGGAGGGGTTCCTGGAATCCACTTCGGGCAGAGGACCCATGGGCTGAAGCCGCAGAGACTCCTTTCTCTATCCGGAGAAAGGGCAGAGGAAGCCCCGCCCGGCCCAGCCTGCCCATCTGAGAGCGGGTGTCGGCAGCGTGGGTCCCCCAGGCCGTGAGGGGGTCTGCTCTTGGGTGTAGGCACGCCCCTGCCCCTGCCCCCACCCTCCCACAGGCCTCTCCCTGCACCCTAAGGTCCCCTTCCTCTAGGGACCCCGGTCGGCTCACTTGTGACATCCGAGACCCCTCTTCTCAACCCCGCACATTCACAGGCAGCGGAGGCGCCGCAACCTCCCTGCTCAACCCTCCACAGGCCCGCGGTGTCCAGGCAGCCGGAGGCAGAGACTGTGGAGAACTGAGGCCCAGAGTGAGCCCAGCCCCGGGCAGGGGGAGGGTGTCAGGGGTGTTGCTGGAGCAGCCAGGCCCGGCGGCCACGAAAGCAGACGGACCCTAATCAGCTTTGCTGTCGACCTGAAATCCTCCGTGGAGCACGTGCCGTGCTCTCTGCGGCGCCTGGTGCCTGGGTTCCCGGTGCAGTGCCGGGCGGGGGACCCGCCAGGGCCCCCAGGAGGGCCGCTGCTGCCAGGGGAGGTCGGGGGGGGCACCTCCTGGAATGGACCTTGGTGCCGGCTGTGTCCTCCCGGCGCTGACGCCGCTAATCCACAGAGCGGATGCATCCGGCCTGCCCACCTCTTCCTCGACGCTGATGGGTACCAGCTTTCCGCTTTGTGTGGTTAAGAATGAAGCCTCCCGACAGAGGAACGGATAAAGCAGACGGGCACACACACAGCGGAATATTGAAGTGAAGTCGCTCAGTCGTGTCCGACTCTTTGCGACCCCGTGGACTGCAGCCCACCACACGCCTCCGTCCATGGGATTTTCCAGGCAAGAGTACTGGAGTGGATTGCCATTTCCTTCTCCAGAGGATCTTCCCGACCCAGGGATCAAACCCAGGTCTCCCGAATTGTAAGCAAGATGCTTTACCGTCTGAGCCACGAGGGAAGTCCCAAGCGGAATATTACGCAGCCATAAAAAGGGGTGAAAGAAAGCCAGATGGAACAACATGGAATCACAGGCAGCGGAGGCGCCGCAACCTCCCTGCTCAACCCTCCACAGGCCCGCGGTGTCCAGGCAGCCGGAGGCAGAGACTGTGGAGAACTGAGGCCCAGAGTGAGCCCAGCCCCGGGCAGGGGGAGGGTGTCAGGGGTGTTGCTGGAGCAGCCAGGCCCGGCGGCCACGAAAGCAGACGGACCCTAATCAGCTTTGCTGTCGACCTGAAATCCTCCGTGGAGCACGTGCCGTGCTCTCTGCGGCGCCTGGTGCCTGGGTTCCCAGTGCAGTGCCAGGCGGGGGACCCGCCAGGGCCCCCAGGAGGGCCGCTGCTGCCAGGGGAGGTCGGGGGGGGCACCTCCTGGAATGGACCTTGGTGCCGGCTGTGTCCTCCTGGCGCTGACGCCGCTAATCCACAGAGCGGATGCATCCGGCCTGCCCACCTCTTCCACGACGCTGATGGGTACCAGCTTTCCGCTTTGTGTGGTTAAGAATGAAGCCTCCCGACAGAGGAACGGATAAAGCAGACGGGCACACACACAGCGGAATATTGAAGTGAAGTCGCTCAGTCGTGTCCGACTCTTTGCGACCCCGTGGACTGCAGCCCACCACACGCCTCCGTCCATGGGATTTTCCAGGCAAGAGTACTGGAGTGGATTGCCATTTCCTTCTCCAGAGGATCTTCCCGACCCAGGGATCAAACCCAGGTCTCCCGAATTGTAAGCAAGATGCTTTACCGTCTGAGCCACGAGGGAAGTCCCAAGCGGAATATTACGCAGCCATAAAAAGGGGTGAAAGAAAGCCAGATGGAGCAACATGGACGCAGACGGAGATTATCACACTAAGTCAGTCAGAAAGACACGCATGACAGGCTGTCGCCTAATATGCACCGTAACGGGTGACCCGAAGGAACCTAGAAGCAGAGAGGGACGCCCGGAGACGGAGACCAGGCTGGCGGTCGCCAAGTGGCGGGGAGGGAGTGGGGGGCAGGCTGGGGCTTGGGGTCTGCAGACGCAAGCTGTGTGTGTGGACAAGCAACCCACTCCTGCCCTGTAAACAGGGGAGCGTCTGCAATCCCCGTGATAAACCACAACGGAAAAGAGTGTGAAAGAGGACACACACACCTGCCTGGGTGCTCTGCTGTGCAGCGGGGACCAACACGGCTCTGCAAGGCAACGATCGCCAATAAACTCGAAAGGGACGGAGCCTCACCTCAGCCTCCCACCTCGGTATTCCTGCTCCTCCTCACAGGCCTAGGGCGGTTGCGTTTCATACGCTCCTGGGACTTTCTCATTGCAACTGATGTGACAGGTAAACTGCAGTTGGATCAAAAGTTGGACTCACTCCATGGCTGGGATTCCGGCACCAGAACCCAGGATGCGCTCTGTCTCATCGGCCGCCTCACTGGGATCTCCTGCGTTCCCAAGTCTTTTTCTTCTTCCTGTAAGACTACCTGACGCGCAGCAGAAAACGCACGTGTGCCATTTGCCAGCGGCACCCACCCCGGGCACCCGCAGCGCCCTGCCCCCGGCCCCGCCCTGGGGCGGCCAGTCTGGGCTGATCTCTCTTTTCATCACGACCATGTCTCCTCACGGTTGTGATGCTCCGTGTGTGCTCTCGAGACAGTGTTTAAAGTTCTTTTTAGACATAAAATGATGCCACAGTATGTTGATTCTTTGACACCTTTTTTACTCCACCTTTAAAACTCGTCCACTGACGTGTGTGGCTGGGTTCCACTCACCCTGACTCCCGTGCTGTGGTCCACGGCACAAATACACATCAACAAGCTTCCTCACTGTTCCCGTCTGGCTCCTCCCGCCCCGTGACCTTCACACGAATTCTAGAATCGGTCTCTCAAGTTCCAAGAAAACCCAAGTGTGCCTCGAGTGAGTTGCCGCCACTAGGGATGGCAAGGTTTCAGGTGAAGGAAACTCTGTTTCTAGGGATTCTGCCAGGGACGGCTGTTCCTTTCTGTCTTAAATGCCTTCCCTTCACCTACTGAGGTGGGCGAAGAGCCTTCTCTTTGAGCATCGTGGAGAAAGGCAGAGACCACCTTCCAGGGTCAAAGCTGCCTCTCACTGCAGGGACGAGCCCGCTGTGGTGATGGCGTGCGGCAGGCTCTTCAAGCCGGGAGTTCCCTGGAGAGCGTCCTGGGCCTCCTCCCCCTCACCGTCCTCTGCACCTGGGCATAAAGATTTTCTAGCCTCACACATCAGCCGGGGAGTGTTTCCTCCTGGTCCCAGGGACCAGGAATCAAAGACTGGAATTGCGTGTGCCTTGAAGGTCTTGCTGGAACTTGCCCATAAAACAGGCCAAGCCTCATTCTTATATTATGGGAAGATTCTGAAATACTGATTCAATTTTCGTTGTTATTATAGCACAGTTCAGGTGGCAGCTTTTGAATCTGTGTTGGCAATACACATTTTCCTGGAAACTTGTCATTTCGTCTACATTTTAAAATTTATTTGCAAAAAGATGTTCGTAATATTCCCTTATTAACTGTTCGATCTCTCCCGTCATCTGCAGCAACGTCCCTTTCCCAAGCCTAATGGTTCTATTGGTGTTTCCATCTTTGTGAAAGTTGATCAGTCTCATAAGCAGTTTTATCAGCTGGATTAGTCTTTAAAAAAACAATTTCATCTTTGTCATTTCTCCCTGTTCCATTTTAATTTTTGAGTTCACTACATTCTTTTTGAATTTTTCCCTCCACTCTCTCTGGATTGACTCTGTTGTTTTCTTTTTTCCTCTTTTTTGGCCATGTCATGCTGCTGCTGACATCTTAGCTCCCAGGACTGGCGGTGAAAGTGTGGAGCCCTAACCGCTGAACTGCCAGGGAGTCACCGCTGCTGGCTAACTTTTCAAGTCAGACACTCACTTAATTTTCACATTTTTTCTTCCAACAGACGCATTTATGACCACAGATCACACTGTAAGCAGCACACAACATCACATTCATTACCGCCTTTTGGTTTTCTTCATTATTATTTAGCCCTAAGTATTTTAAAATTTCCATTATGAGACTTTCTTTTTAACCCATGTGCCATCAGAAGTATGCTTTTTAAACTTCCAGATGATTCTCAGGAATGAGCGCCCCTAATCTTCACCTGTTTCCTGCCTGCTTACACTGCGATCGTAGTGGCTCAGAGGATAAAGCGTCCGCCTGCGATGCAGGAGACCCAGGTTCAGTCCCCGGGTCGGGAAGATCCCCTGGAGAAGGCAATGGCAACCCACTCCAGTATTCTGGCCTGGAGAATCCCACGGACAGAGGAGCCTGGCAGCTAGGTCCACGGGGTCGCAAAGAGTCGGACACGACTGAGCAACTCCACACTGGCGTGATCAGAGAACGTGCTTTCTGCGCTTCCGCCCCTCTGTCTGCTGAGACTGGATTTATGACCTGATGCAGCCAACTCTATAAGGCTCCTTGCACACTTGAGAGTGTGTCCCCATCCCTGCAAGCAGAGCTCTATAAAAATCCCAATCACCTTTGTGGTCGCATCTCCTAAACCCTTACTGATGTCCATCTCCTTGCTCCGTCCATTGTGCCGCTGGGTTTGTCAGTTACCCCGTGTAGCTCTGAAACTTGCTTTCTTGATGTTAGTAAAATGCGTCACGCTAACGGCAGGCCTCTGTCTGTCTTCCCAGGTCACCAGCCTCCGGAGGAAAGTGACGTGTCCCTTCCACCAACACCTGTGTCTTTATGGACCGAGTTCTATTTGTTATCTGGGGTTTTCCTTTCTTGGATGCTTTGTGACTTTGAAGATCCATATGGTCACCTGTATCTTATATAAACACATGCTTGACACTGAGTGTGGAAACTCTCCGTGGCCTGGTGTGGGGGTGCTCCTTCAGAGATGTGTTTGCTTCAGGCGGGTCCCTGTGGCACTGCAGACACCATCTGGCACTTTGCCATCTGGCGTCCTGCAGAGCGTACAACTGAGGTCCAACCCCACGGCAGAGCCAGCCCGTGCCGTTCCCAGGCCTGAGGCTCGGGAGAGGGTGGCCGCGGCTATATCCTGATGTCAGGCGGGGCTCTGACCCGGTCCACCCGCGTCCCGGGCTTGGTGCCCTGCCCCTTGGGCACAGGACTGCCGTGTCAGAGCCTTTCAGCCCCGGGGCCTGCACCCCTCCACTCTGACTCCTGAGAGCGACCCCCTCTCATTACAGGCTCGCCCTCCCCTTGCTCGGCAGGGAGTCAGCTCGGGTCTCAAGCAGCACCTCCGGGGAGGCGCTCTCCGTTAGAGCCCCGGCCCAGAGCCTGACTCATTCCATCTCCATCAGGGCCTCAACTGAGACCCGCGCGGCTCCCGCACGGACTGCACCTGGAGTGCGGCCCCTCCTGGCGTCCCCGGACTCCTGAGACACAGATCACAGCTGCCGGGACGGCGGGGCCCTGCCCACGGCTCCCAGCCAGGCCGAGGTGCCTGCCCTGGCGGACGGCGGCCCAGAGGCCTGCAGACCCTGCCCGGGCTCAGACCGGGCCGCCCTGTTAGAGCGCAGACACCGCCTTCGGGTGCTCGTGCCGGCTTCCAAGAACCAGCTTCGGGGCCTACACGTGTCACTGATAATCTTTTTAATATAACTTGCTTGTCATTTATTCCTGTTTTCTCTTTCAGGTGTGTTTAGATGCCTTTCCAAATTCTTGGTTTTTATCACGTTTTGTCCAACAATGGAATCCTCTAATCCTGTAGAGTTTCTCCCCTCAGCCTTAGCTGAGTCTCATAATTAAGCATCTGACATTCTCTTCATCATCACAGAATTTAAGTGCAGTTTTTAACGTCCTTTTTGACTCAAGGCTTATTTAAGAATATTTCAAAAGTCTAATTATAAAATGCTTATTAAACAGAGGTTATATGCTGCACCGCATTTTGAGAATACAGTCCAGATACAAATACTGAGATTCTCTGCTGTGTTTCAAAAGACTGTCAACCTTTCTAAATGCCACACAGGACTGAAGAATTCTATTCTCTGCCTGGATAAAAGTGACGAGAACATGCTTGTCTCCTCAGCAAGCCCAATCATCACAGCGTCTCCTAGAGTGAGCCCCGAGCCCGCAGCTTTCTGCCTCGAGAGGGGGTCCAGCCCGTAACGCTGGATGGCCAGGCGGTCAGAGCGGGGAAACGCGGACGCCAAGGGCACCCGCCGCTCCCGGCTCCCAGGGCCTGTGTGGCCGCCCAGACCGCCCCCGAGGGGGCTGGGGCCACATGCCCAGAGCGCTGTTCTGCTTTGCAGGGGCCGTGGAGCAGATCCTGCCCAGAAAGCCAGGCAACTCCCCTTCCCCGTGGGGCACCCCGCCTTCCTCAGGGAGGCCTGAGCCCCCAAGTCTGTCCTGCTCCCCTGCGCCCTCGGGCCCCTCGAGTTCTCTCCCCACCTTGGCAGAGCCTCCCCTGACCTACCCTACTTTTCCTATGTCACATTGCCGCTGCTTAGACTACGGAGTTGTTTCTGTCTGGTTGGATCCACATCAGAACTTGAAAAATAAAAGCAAATTAACCCCAAAGCAAGCAGCAGGAAGCAGGAATTTTTTAAAAAAGAGCCGAAATAAGCGAACGCAACAGAACGGGAACAGAGAAAAACAACAGAGAAAAATCAGTGGGATGAAAACCTGGTTCTTTGAAAAAGGTCAGAAAAATTAACACATCTTCAGCCTGAGGAGGAGGAGGCACAGGAGCAGGAGAAATAGTAAGTTTCCAAATCATAAAGGAGGGAAGGGATATCGTCACAGCCCTGCAGACTTCTAAGGGGACATTACACACGACTTCATCCTCATAAATTCTGTAACCGAGACTACCACACTTTCTGAGAGATACAACCCACCAAAGCTCACTCCAGGGAAAACGAGCCGGACAGTCCCGCGTCTGCTAAAGAAACGTGACTCACCCCAGCAGGCACGGCAGAGGGGAGACCCAGGCCTCGACCGCTTCCCTGCTGAGTTCCACCAGCCATTCCAGGGGGCAGCAACCCCGTCTACAGGCTCAGAGGTAACAAATTCACCCGCAGTTCAGGTGGCACCTGCTCGACCCCTGGGTGGGGAAGAGCCTCCACAGGGGCCAGCGGCAGCCCACTCCAGCATTCTTGTCTGGAGAATCCCACGGACAGCGGGCCACAGTCCACGGGGTCGCAAAGAGTCAGACGCGACTGAGCGTAAGCAGCTTTTCTTCCCACACACTTTCAGAAGCAGGAAGAGCAGGAATCACTTCACACTTGTATTATGGAGTCACTGTTACTCTGATAACAAAATCAAAGACACCCAAGAAAATTTCAGAATATGCCTCATTAAGGTAGAGGCAAAAATCCCCTTTAAAAAAGTCCAGCAAGCTGAATGCAGGAACGTCTAAAAATGTCTAATATCTCATGACCGAGTGGGCTGACTCCAGGAATCAAAGGTTGCTTAACACTTAAAAAAAAAAAAATTATTTACCATATCAACAGAGCAGAAGAGGAATCCCATATGGTTACCTCAACAGAAATGGAAAAACAGCAAAAATACCACAACTTTTCATAATAAAAAGCTCTGAAAATCACAGATAGCACACTATTTTCTTAAGTCAAACAAGGGTATCAAAGTAACTTACAGGTAACATCATATCAACGGTGAAGCGCTGCCCGCCTTATAAACAAAGTCAGGTCACCCACAACCCCTGTTTTTGCTGAATGCCGTGCAGAGATCTTGGCTAACACAACGAGGCAAGCCAGAGCAAAAAGGATGAAAATCAGATACGAGGAAGGGAACTGTCTTTATTTGAGGACACGACTGTGAGAATAGCAAATCCAAAATAATCCACAAATTATTAGAATCGATAATGAATTTAGCGAAAATTACTAGACACCTCATTCCAAGGCTTAACAGAGATGTACAGTGATTCACAGAGTGTGGAACCGGGGATCAGTGGAGCAGGCAGGGCCCCTGGCTGACGGCACAGGCAGAGGAGGAGGGCGCACTTTCCAGGCAGGGGTTCCAAAGCAACAGGCCTTCAGCCAAAGACACGAATCCCGACCCCACACCATACGTAAAACTAACCTGAGGTAGGCCGAATATATAAGCATAAAAGCTAAATCACAAAGTCTCTAGAAGAAAATAGAGAAGAACATCCCATTCCCTTGGGCTAGACAAAGCTGACTGAAAAAAAATGCAGAGAGCACTAACCATTTACAAATGATAAACGAGATAATTAAAACTGCAAACTTTTGTTCATCAGGAGACATTATTAAGAAAATAAATAGGCAAGCCCACAGTCTGGGAGACATTATTTGTAACACATGTCTGACAAGGAATTCACACTCAGAATGATTCACAAACCAGTGAGAAAAAGGAAAACAACCGGTTTTAAAAACGGGCAGAAAGACAACTCTCGAGTTCGTCCTGCCTGGAAGGAGCCCAGAGTTGCCACTGTCCCGTGACGAGCGGACACCAGCACCTCCCAGAGCGGAGGCCGCCGGACAGACGCCAGCCCAGCACAGAGCGTCCGGCCACAGGCTGGGCAGGGAGCCCAGGCTGCAACCGGCCCGGAGTGCGGCGCAGCAGACCCGTCCACGGGGTGGAGACCCCATGGTCCCCGTCCCGGGTCCCCACACTGTGGGAGCCCCTCCAGCTCCTTGCAGCGAATGTCAGCTAAGACCCCCTTCTGTTTCCTGCCAGGTGGGGGGGATAGAACCCCCCAGAACCCTTAACAAGGCTGCAGTCAGAGCGCTCGTCAGGATGAAAGGGGCAGAGGCCAGACACCCGGGGCCCAGGAGCTGGACTAAGGCCGAGTCTGGGTGCCCAGGGCCTGTAGGCGTCAGCTACGTCCAATAAAGTGGCCAAACCAGAGCTGCTGCCTCTGGGGAACGAGGAGGAGGCTGGCCGAGAAGGGGAAGCAGGGATGTTCTGGGACCACGCCGACCCTGCGTGCTCTGGGGCTTCACACGTGTATGCAGTCGGCACTGAAGGGTGACGTTTCAGGGTTGAATCTGACTTTGGAGAAAAGACGCTGCACACATGGAGGGAACCCTAGTTAACCTCACAGACGCTGAGCCACCTGGCGAGAAGGGTGCTGACGTCTGCGCTTTACTCCCAAATGCATCGAGAAGGGCGGACGGCTGGAGCGGTGGATGCTACAGGTGTCGCAGACCAAACACCATGAAATATTAACGGCAGCATCGCGGCGTGACTGTAGCGTTTACCGTACAACCCTTTCATCTCTGCTAAACGCTTCTCCATAAGAAGCTGGGAAAGGGAACCCCTGGCAGCAACGTGGTCGGGCGTGTTAAACACAAGACTGAGCAGAAGCGAGACACTTGAAGCCGCTGAAGTTCAGGAACAGGCGGGAGGCCGCGTGCAGGGGGCGGGGGCCACGCCCGGGACAGGCCCGTGATGGTTTCTGATGTCCTGGCAGTGTTTCCTGTGGGTGCTGGAAACCCGGAGAATTCAGAGAATTCACTGAGAATTCATTTGTGCATCTTTATTCGCATTTGTTACGCTTCAATTAAAATGTCCATGACAAAACCTCCCAGGGAAAGGCGGAGAGACTGGAACTTTCTCTCCCTGAAGGAAGGCTCTGCTGGAAACAGGGCAGCCTGTGATTGACTGTCCGTGTACAGCCCCGTGTTCCGTAACGTGTGGATCTCTGCGATTACGTACAGTAGGTAACGTGCACACGCACGTTTATCCAGTGTGTAAGAAAACACATACACGTGGGAAAAAGAAATATTCTCTTTTAAGAAACCACAAGCACTCACTACAAGGGCACAGAAGGCCCCTATGCCCCTTCCGTGCCCTGACCTTGCTGTGTGAGCAGGGCAGTAATTAAGACACTTGGGCATTAATCCTGCGATGGACTTTGTGACCCAGGAGAAGAGGCGAGCCCAGGAGCAGACCTGCTGCTTCATGGGACCTGATTTATGACAGCGGCGGTGGGGCGGGGGGACCCCCGGGCGAGAGGAGACCGTTTAACAAACGCTACCAAGACAATTAGTTATTCATGTGGAAAAAATGAAATTGGATTTCTGTCTCAAGCCATAAATAAAAATCAGCTGTGGAAGACAAAGTGGGGGAATCACCTTTACGACCTCACCTAGGCGGGAAGGCGGAAGAAGCGAGACACAGACACGCCGGGCGCCAAAGAGTGGACTGGTAAAGGCAGCTGCGCCGAGGGCCCTGCTCATCAGGACCAGCAGCGACGAACGCCACCGCGGCGTGGCGGAGGCTGCCGGACACACACCAGCAAAGGGGTAGTGTCAGGGCGTCAAAACCGGTAAGGGAAAGAGCCACAGAAAAACGGAAGGGACGAAGCCAGCTTCTCAGCGACAGACGCCGGCAAGGATGCCCACTCCTCTCCCAGCTGGAGGAAACGCGCGTGAAGACCCCTGAGCGGCCACACCCGTGGGACCACCGCTGGGGATGCAAATGGCTCCAGGCTCTTTGGAAAATAATTAGGCTTCATCTTGTAAACTGAGCGTTTGCAGACGCCATGACCCCGCAGCTCCACTTCTCATTAAATTCTAAAGAAATGTTTGCTTCTGAGCCCAAGGAGACGAGCCGGCTTGTTCACAGCACGTTGCTTTTAGAAGCAAAACACTGGAAGCGGTCCAAACGTCCATTTGACGTGTGAATGGAAAAGTACACTTTCGGGGTGTATTTACGCAATGGAATTTCACAGACAATGCAGGCGAGCCTTAGAAACACTGTGTCGAGTGGGGAAAGCTCTGTCGATCACCAGTAGGCAAGAAAACAAGCAACACCAAACCACAGGCCGAGCGGCGTGACGTAAGCCGTGCAGCGTGACGTGGGCCGAGTGGCGTGACATGAGGGGTGGACAGAGTGAGCCGACGGATGCGCTGCAAACCCCGGGCGCAGGGCAGGGGCCGCGTGCGTCCCGGCACCTCCATGAGCACGTGGGGCGGGGCCCCTGAGGTGCGCGCCCACCACCTATTTCCTGGCCTGTGTCACTGCATGGCCAAATTAATGCCACACACAAGTGGACCCTTGCACACACGCACACACCCGAGCATCGCGAACCGCGCGCCTCGTGCGTTCACTTTCAAGAGGAATGGTTAGTGTTCGTTCAGCGTAAGACTGAAAGCGGGAGGACAAGGGGGCGACAGAGGACGAGATGGTGGGTGGCATCACCCACTCAGTGGGCAGGAGTCTGAGCAAGCTCCGGGAGTTGGCGATGGGCAGGGAAGCTGGTGGCCGCGGTCCTCGGGGTCGCAGAGCCGGTGGCAGCCGAGCGACTGGACTGAGCGTCACACACAGACTCACAGCATCAGCCGTGGCTCGGCTGCAGCCAGCGCGAGTGTGCCGCCGCTGCAGCCCGCGGGGTCCAGCCCGCCGGGCCTCTGGGAGGACTCAGGTGGGCGGGCTTTCTGAGCGCCAGCAACCTGGGGGCTTTGCTTTGCTTGACGGCACAGAGCCCCACCCTGTGAACTCAAACTCCCAGCTCAGAGCCAACCTCCTCTCGAACCCTGGGTTTGGTCTGCTGCCTCCTGGCGTCGGCTTGCCCCCATGGGGCCCACCTTCGGGCCTGGGTGCTCCAGGAAACTGTGGGTGTGGGTCCCCATGACGGCCAGGACGTCCCCTCGCCCCGGGGTCTCCCCAGGCGGCCCTCACCCGCCCCCTCAGGGCCTCGCTGCTGGTTCCGGGTCTCCCTTCCCACCTCCAGCAGCGCCCCCGACCTGCTCCTGCCTGTCCCCCTTGAGCAGCAGACCGGAGTCCCGAAGCTAGAAGGATGCTCCCGGGAGCCCGCGGGCCGAGCTCCAGCGCCGCCCGCGGAGGAGCCTGTCCTGTCCCGGCTCCGCCCTTCGTGGGGGGCCAGGGACCCTTAGCAATCTATTAAGCATCTTTCCCTAAATATTTAAACACTCGTGCAATTAATGAATCCCCATTAAAAAATTAACCAAGAAAGCTTGCCAGATATTTAGGTATTGATTATAAACTTTAATCAAACGCGTCTAAATGTTTAATGAAAACCAGGCGCTAAATACACAGACCTGCTTAGCCAGCCCCGCGCCTTCCTAACTCGGTAAGCCCCACCGCGGCGGGCAGAACGACCCCGCGCGGACATTCTCACCCGCACGGGCCTTCGGGGGTGGCTGACGGGAGGCAGCTCCCTGGGTGGGGGCCCTGGCCTTCTGAGAAGCTGGGGGACACGGGCCGGGCAGCCTCACCCAGCCCCGCCGGCACCAGCTCTGGGGGAAACCGGTGTCCGCTTGAGCCGCGCCGTCTGTGGGGTGTTGTTGCAAAGGCTTCAGATCCGGGGGCTTGGGGGGTGGTGGGCTCACGGCCCGCGCCGCAAGCTGGCAGGAAGGAGGGAGCCCGCGGTGCGCCCACAAGGCTCCCGCCCGCCCGCGGCGCCCCCCGTGGCCCTGCCTGCGGTCACTCACGCCCGGCTGAGTCCTCCGCGCGCCCCTGCGGCCTCACAGCTCTCGCAGGCCGCCGCTGCCGCGTGTCCACCGCCCCCCGAAGTGGGACGCGGGCATGACTGGGCCCCCGTCGCCCGGCACTACCTGCTGCCTCTCCGCACATCGTGGTCTGCAGTCTGGGCTCCGGCCCTTGTCCGGTGTCATCCGTCCTGAGGGACGCGCGTGCACGCGGCTGCGGAAGCGCGTGGATGCCGGGGGCCAGCCTGAGAAACTCTGCCCATGGCAAAGGTCATGAGGAAGGCGGCTTGGCATACGCAAGGGCGTGATCAAGCCTCAGGAAACCCCCTGTCCCCGAGCATCTACCCCCAAACCAGAGTACTTTACGGGGGCTCTCCCCCATAACCATTTCTCTCGGAGAAGGAGTTAACTTGCAGCTCCAGTTAATAAAACTTCCTGGGCGTGACAAGAGTGTTTGAACTTACGAACTCTGAAGGTTCTCTGGCCTGCCTGATCAGGTTCGTCCCGCAACATGTGATTGTTTACAACCCCCCAACTGTGAGAGGCACGGGATGCTTTAAAACTTTATAAAGTCAGACTCTTTTGAGAAGTTAGAAGATCATTAGTGTAGTATTAGTGGGTTGATTAGGAATTATATCGGTGAAGGGTTTTTTCATTTGTCATGCCAATAATTACTGCTAATTCCCTGCCCTGGGTGTGACAAGGGTGTCTCAGGTCAAACCTCTCTGCTGAAAGACTAGCTTGTGTGACAACCTCTCAACCATAAACAGCACAGTCTGGAGTATTAGCATAGGGCTTTTCTCATTGATGAATCAATGATTGCTGCCAGGCCTCCATATCCTTAGGCACTTGGGAATATATTAATCAATGTATTTGGAATATAAAAAAGGAAATATAGTAGTTTTTGATGTTAGCAATACTATACTTTTTGTTAATGAATTTTCTCTTTTGTTATAGACCATTGTACTTTGTTATAAATCACTGTGTCCTTGCTATGCAAAAAAGTAACTTTATCACTATCTTAAGACTAAATAGATTATAAAGGGAACATTGGTGAAAGGTTTTCATTTGTTGGGCTGATGTTTGCTGCTAAATCTCCATATTCCCTGCCTTTATAATGAATGTAACTAGCATATAGGAGAAATAAGTATTAACCTTTAAGACTAATCATGTTAAACCTTAGGTTAAGTAAATTCCTTTCTTGATTGTAACTCACTACACCCTCACCCTATAGGAATGCAACTTTGTTTGGAGGTGGCGCCTGATTTAAGCAAAAATCACCCCTGGAAAAATAAGCTTTCTGGTTAACTGATCAGTATCAGGAAGGGCCATAGCGGGGGTCAGCAGACCTCATGGTCAGAAGATGATGTAAAACCCATAAGACCTTTGTATAATTTTATATGAAGCACCTGATTGTGACAAGGGTCAGGTCTGCTGACCCCCACGTGACTCTGTATTCATCCCTATGTGTAACAAAAGGTATATAAACAAACCTGAAAAATAAAGAAATGGGATCAGTTTCTGGAAAGACTGATTCCCCCGTGTCGTTTCTTTCTTGCTCTCCACTTTCCTGACTGAATTCCCATCTGGTATGGGGGTATGCACCAAGCCTACTAACTCTGCCTGGCCTCAGTGCCTCCTCTTCTTTGGGAGAACAGAAAGACGCCTGTGGCCTACGTAGGTGGTGATTAGTATTCCACTTAAACCAGTTATTCAGCCTCTTTTTCTCCACTAATTTTCCTACTACACTATCTGCTTCTAATCTCTCTCTATATCTGTAATTAAATAGCTTTTCTCTAGGACGCCTATTCCGTCCCCACCTTCAAATCACCCTGGATCCACCGGGGCTGGACCCCGGCACGTGGAGGTGCCACCCCGTGTGCAAGGAGGCCGAGGGGCGTGTGCACTGACGACCCACGCAGCATGCCACGCACACCGCGTGCACGCACATGCACACCGTGCGTGCAGACACGCACACCGCGCGCACACGCACACGCACGCCGCAAGGGCGGGCCAGAAGGCGGCTGTCAGCGCACACCGTGCGCGCAGACACGCACACCGCGCGCACACGCACACGCACACCGCGAGGGCGGGCCAGAAGGCGGCTGTCAGCCTGGTACAGGGATGCCTCTGGGTGATGGGCAGTGACTTTCACTTTCTTCCCAGACTTTCCCAGTCTCCAAATATTTGACGATGGCCGGTTGTGAATCTTACGAAAAAATGAAAACACTCAGATGTGTGTGTTTTTAAGTGAAACCTACCAGCTACATCTTCGGGGTGGCTGCTGTGAAGGCCGTGGGCCAAACCCACCACACGCGGATCTCTGGTCTCAGGACACGTGATGCCAGGAAGTGGCTAAGCGGCGGGTCCTGGGCCACCTGCCCCACCAGGTTGGGCCCCTCTGGGCCCTCCCAGCCTCGGGCCAGCGTGGAAGGGGTTAAATGCTCCACCAATGCAAATTAGGTTTAATTAATCCTTTTCATCAGTTGCAAATACACCTTCTGAACCATATTAAATACATGAATATGCAAATACAGACCTTTTTTAATTCTCATTTTCAAGGACTTGGTGTTGGGCTTTGATTAACTGAATTCCGTTAACAGCCTATAAACCTGGTGCAAAAGTAAATTTCAAGTTTGAAACAAAAAAAAAAAGCCAGGAAGGCTGCTGGTAATTGAGCTAATTATAGTGTCATGCTACAGGCCACACGTGGAGCCCGCGGGGAGGGCCCCGGGGCGGCTCTCAGGGGCCCACAGCTGGCTCTGCTGTCAGGCCACTTTCCCCACGTGGAGACCGTGGCTCAGGCAGGGACGGAGCCTGGAGCCCAGGCCAGGGAGTGTGCGCTGCCTGGGCCTGGCTCATGGGAAAGTGGGGGCGCCCCGGAGGGGAACCCTGCACCCAGGTGGGCCCTGCGGCCGCGGTGGGCTGACGGCTCTGCTGGCGTCTCCAGGAGCTCCGGCTGACCTGCTGGGACAGCCCTTCTCTCACCCGTCGGACACCGTGGCTCCCTGGCAGTACCGCCAGGCGCCCGGCCCCTCGCCACCCGGGCCCTGTCCGTGGTGCTGGAGAGCCGCGGTGGGGCGGGGCGCGGGGCATATGGTGGCCTTTGCGCATGCGCCACTGAGACCACGGCTGGTTGGAACCCAGCTGGGCTGCAAGGGTAAAGCATGAGCTGGGTTTCCAGACTCGGTGCCAAGAGATGGTCAAGTGACTCTCACTAGTTTATATGTATATATAGAGAGAACTCGTATTTTAAAGTTAAGATGTAACTGACATATAGGTTTCAACAACAGGATGACTCACTGTATATACTGCAAAACTATTTTTAATACTGACTCCATGTTGAAACCCAGGTCTGGCTCAGTCGGTAAAGCGTCTGCCTACAATGCAGGAGACCTGGGTTCGATCCCTGGGTCGGGAAGATCCCCTAGAGAAGGAAATAGCAACCCACTCCAATACTCTTGCCTGGAAAGTCCCATGGACTGAGAAGCCTGGTGGGCTACAGTCCACGGGGTCGCAGAGTCGGACACAACTGAGCGACTTTCCCTTCCACGTCGAAACAGAATTTTGGATATATTAGGCTAAATATATTCATCAAGATTTCACCTGCTTTTTAAAGGTGGTTACTAGGACTTTCAAATTACATACGTGTGTGGCTCGCGTGTTCTTCCTGTCGTCAGGGTGGTTCTACGAGCGCTTGAGAAGGCACCGATGCTGACGGAAAGGTGTATACGTGTAATATGCACACACTGTAAGTGAGGCATGAGAAGGAAGTGCCAGGTGGCGGTATTAAGCGCCACAGGAAGGATACAGAGGCTCAGGCGCGAATCGGCTCAGGGCCCCCGCCGCCCCCGTAACAGCGAGCCACAGCCTGGGTGGCTTCGGCGTCAGGCGGTTTTCTCGTAGTCGCGGAGGCTGGGCGCCTGAGATCCAGGTGTGGGGCACGGCTGGCTCCTCTGGAAGCCTCTGTCCTCTCGTGCCAACGGCCGACTCCTCGCCCCTCACGTGGTCGTCCCCGATGGCCCTGTGTCCCCTCCTCTCCTCTTGCAAGGACCCCAGCCCTACGGGGTTAGGGCCCAGCCTAAACCCTGGCTTAACCCGGTCACCTCTGGAGAGGCTCAGTCCCCAAGCAGCCACACTGAGGCACAGAGGTAGGAACTCAGCAGATGAATCTGGGGGACAGCTAGGTCCACAAGGGAGGACGAGGTGGCGAGATTCTGGGAAGAATCCCCTGCTGAGCGGACGCTGGGGAGGGGAAGACCAGGGCTAGTGTGTCCGAGGCTTGCCATGGGGTCCAGTTCTCAGAAGTATTAACCAGTTGGGAAAAACCACAAACCTTCTGCTCACTCTGGAAAATCTGGGGCCATGAACAGGGTGGGGACTGGAACCACAAGAAAGAGGACGACAGGCAGGAGGTGTTCATCTGGAAACTCGTCTTTGCCTTGGCGTTTGCTTGGTTTTAAACGACCAGCATGGCTCAGAAGTACGGAAGTAGACTCTCTGCGACAGCTAAGGTGAAATGTTACTCTTAGACCACAAAGACATCCAATAACGAAAGTTATTTTGAGGAATTCACAAACCCTTTATTGTTGTTGTTTTTAGGTCACTTTATGTAGTCATCTACGAAAATACCTTTTAAAGGTTCTGTCAACAATTCACTCTTTTTTTTCGGGTCCGACGTCTCGTTCGGCCAAGAGGACTCTCGTCCCTCCGGCCCACTCCGCCTGCGGCGTGGCGCCCCCACGCCGGGCCGTGACCCGCCCGTCCGCCTGGGCCCGGAAGAGTGTGACCTGAAGACATCGGCTCCCACAAAGAAGTGCGTGATGTTCACGCAGTCGCAGCGCGTCGACTTCTGAGTCTCTTGCTCTCCTTTT
The DNA here is from genome assembly GCA_006408675.1 of Madoqua kirkii. Classification (NCBI taxonomy): domain Eukaryota; kingdom Metazoa; phylum Chordata; class Mammalia; order Artiodactyla; family Bovidae; genus Madoqua; species Madoqua kirkii. Next base: position 17,004 of record SJYC01005431.1, on the reverse strand, counting down.
CCCCTTGGTCCCGTCTGTCCGGGGTCCCGCGACCGGAGGGCACGACACACTGGAACCCACTCCGGGACGGGGAAAGACCCGGGCTTCGTCCTTAAATTCGTCGAACCATTTCGGCGGCCAGGAGTGGCACGTGCGTGTACGTCCGTGTGTGTGCACTGGATCGGGAGGTACGTGTGTCGTGTGCACTACCAGTGTGCACGTGTACGGGTGAGTACGTCGGGACGTGCACCCGCGCCCGTGTGTGGCGACGGACGGGGAGACTCCGACGGACCCCCGTCTGCGGCCGGGAAGGAGACCGGGACCGCAGGACTTGGTGTTCCCTTCGGTCGGTGCAGACTGAGTCTCCGCCCCCAGATCCCGTCGACTGGGACGGTCCTCCCGGTCCGGCCTTCGTACACGTGCACCGGACTCCGCCCGAGTCCGGGAAAGGCTTGGAGTCGGTGGAGGAACTACTCTAGGTCGGACGTCCTTCCGGAGAAGGCAATGGCACCCCACTCCAGTCCTCTTGCCTGGAAAATCCCATGGATGGAGGAGCCTGGTAGGTGGCAGTCCACGGGGTCGCTAAGAGTCAGACACGACTGGGCGACTTCACTTTCACTTTTCACTTTCATGCATTGGAGGAGGACATGGCAACCCACTCCAGTGTTCTTGCCTGGAGAATCCCAGGGACAGGGGAGCCTGGAGGGCTGCTGGGGTCACACAGAGTTGGACACGACTGAAGTGGCTTAGCAGCAGCAGCCTGCAGGATCATCGAGGGACGGGAGTCAGCTCACAGGCGGGACAGAGCTTTGCACACCGGGATGTTCCCATCAGGTCAGGGAGGGGAGAGCCCACCAGACTGGAATGGGGTCACATCACACGCAGATTCTGACCCCGCGAGCTCTGGTGTTTCCAACCGCCTCCCGGTGACGCGCTGGTTGTGGTCCCCCCGGGTCGTGCTCGTCTCGAGCTTGAACCAGGTGCACACGGAGGGACAGGGACCAGGCTGCATCCTGGTGAGCTGAGCTGGCAGCTCTGATGCCCGGTGCGGGGGGAGGCGGGGTCCCCAGGGGCCTGGCAGGTGGCACCCTCCTCCTGGGAGCCCAGGGGACGCTGGAAGGAGCCTGGCACACACCAAACCCCACTCTGTCTTGGCAATTACGGCTTATCGCTGCCGCACTAATCCCTTAAAATCAGTCATTAGCGGCTTAACAACCCCTTGGCATCAGTGCCCACTAACGAGCTGGTGGCAGAGGGGGTCTGCCAGAACCAGGCCCTTCTGGAGTCCAGCTCCCCACACGAGTGCTCGGAGCCCCTGGCCAGCGGTGGGGCAGGGAGAGGGCAAGCTTGGTGGCTGGTGACCCAGTCGACCGGGAGGACACCAGAGGCCTCTGTGCCCCATCCTGCTCAGATGCATCCCTGGGGGTGGGTCAGCTCCTGCCTCTCTTCAGGGTCAGCAGTCTCATAACTGAGCACAATCATTGTCAACCTGGGGCTGGCCCCGAGCTGGCGGAGGGTGGGTGGCCCAGGCCTGGAGTGGGTTTCCCACCTGGAAGTGGCCTCGGGGACCTTCTCACTGTGGACAAAGGTGGGGAGCCTGGGCAGTGGGGAGCCCAGGGCCGGGTGCTCACGGGAGGCTGGACTTGGGGGAAGCTTAGCTGCTGGGTGTGCCTAGTCTGCGGAGAGGCGGCCAGTCCTGGCTCCACCAGGAGACATTCTCCCTGGGGGCCGACTCGGGAGGTGACGGCAGGCGGGGACGAGTGGTCCCGGGCGACCCAGGGCAGGAGGTGCAGGCTGGGTCTGAGCGGGCCCCTGGCCTGGGGGCCCAGCACGAGCGTGGCCCCAGCCTGACTCACATGTCCCCAACCCTCCAGCGCCTTTTCTGCCGAGACTGTGGGAGCTTAGCTCCGGCCATGTGACGGAGACCACCACCCTGGGAGGGTGCCACCTGGCCTGCACACCCCATGTTGGCCCGTGGTGAGCCCCGGGCACAGGGCCAGTGCCTCAGCCCTGGCCCGCGTTTTGGGACCGTCTGGCCAGCATGGCCCTCTTCCTGCCCCTGCCCCGCGGGGGAGCCAGCCCTAGTGAGCACTCCCCACAGCGGGGACGTGCTGGTGTACACGGGGGCCTCGCAGGGCGTTTTAGGGGCTAAAGATTTCATGTCAGGTTCTGACTTGAGCATTTTATTACTGTTGGCAGCATGTGGTCTCAGCGATTTCACCAGGGAGGGAGGGCAGGCCCAGGCCTCAGCCTCTCCCATGCCTGGGCTCAGCCCAGCTCTCCCGGGAGCCCTCCATGGGGCGAGGGGGCGAGGGACAGGACAGAGTCAGAGCCTGGTCCCCAGAGCCCCCCGTGGGACCTTGCCTCCTGTGAAGTGGCAGGAAATCAGCATCGAGGGTTTGGGGCTCCTGGGGGGAGGCAGGAGGGGCCCACAGGCCTCAGAACCCCAGCCCAGCTGCCTGAGGAGAGCTGCAGAGCCTGGGGGGCACCAGGTGCTGTGCTGATGCGTCTGGGGCCCCAGGGAGCCGGGGGTGTGGGGGCGAGGCCCCGGGGGGGGGCGGAACCCCTTGGCTGTCTGCCAGCCTCGCCACGCAGGGGCCCCGCCCCCTGGCGGCTCAGCAGTGCTGCTTCCGCCCCAATGCTGTGAGCACAGTCAGGCACAAAGCTGCGCCCCCCACCCCCGAGGGCCGGCGCTGGGCGCCTGGCTGTGCGTGAGGCCCCCAGAGTGTCTGACGGGAGGGGAGCAGCACGGCCAGCTGGACCAGAGTCCAGTTCAGAGCAGCCGGGGGCCCTGGGAGGCCAGTCAGGCCTTCTCATCTGAGAAGAGGGAATGGCAGCCCCAGGCTGCAGTGTGGCTGGACCAGCTGGGGGCTCCGGGTTCCAGCAGGAGGGCCTGGGCCGACCTCACGGTGACCCAGGGCAGAGCCGGGCCGCGTCTGTCCGAGGCACAGTCAAGGTCTGAGCTCCAGAGCCGACAGTGATGGGCTGGAGCGCAGAGCGGGGGGTGGGGGGTGGCGGTGGCCCCAGCTCCGCTGGCCCTGCTCGCCTCCCCAGCGGTGACCTGGGAGCCCGCTGTGGGCAGCGCCCAAGGTGAGTCTGTGGTCAGGGGCTGGCCCACAGGACGGAGGGCCCCAGCCCTGGGGTTCAGATGACACACAGTGCGGGGCTGGGGTGCTGAGGGGACCTTTATTTCATGAGAGCTGGGCCTTCGCAGGCTCCCAGGCTCACCTGCCCGGTCCTAGCCAGGCCGGGCTGGAGCAGGCTGTGGTGAGAGGGCACCGTGGGGAGGGGCAGGGACCTGGCCACAGAACTCCCCCCAAAACCTGCACTGCAGGACGGGGGTGAGGAGGTGGGCGAGGGCGTGGGCTCAGGGCTCGGGGAGGGGGCCACCCTGAGCTGCTTAACCACCCCCAAACCGGCCAGAGGTGCGCCCCTGGGCCCTGAGCTCGGGCGGGGCGCCCGGCGGGGTGCAGGGTGATGGTCGGGCATCCCCACAGGCTGGGAGGCGCGAGACCCCATTGGGGCTGAGGCTGGGCCAGGCCTGGGGGGCCGTGGAGGGGTGAGTGGGGCCTGCCGGCCAGTGGGGGGCACAGACCCAAGGAACCGCCCGGGGGGCTCCGAGGCTGGGGCCGGGGGCTAGGCCAGCGTCTGGCGGCTGAAGAGGTCGAGGGTCAGGGCGCTGAGGAAGGCAGGGATGCTGTCCTGCTGCAGCAGATGCAGTCGATGAGCGCCGGCACCGTCCGCGAGAACGCCGTCTCCAGCAGCTGCATCTTGGCGCCCGAGGGGCCCGCGGCCTGAGGGGGGACACGAGATGCGTCAGCAGGTGGGGGCCGGGCAGACAACCCCCCCAAGGCCCCAGGTCCAGGCGCGTGCCCGCGGGCAAGGCTGAGCCTCAGGCATCACGGGCAGGGTCTCACCCCCTCTCTAGGGTCCAGAAGCAGACGGGCACGTGGATTCCAGCTCGCCAGCTCCCCCAGCTCAGCCCACCCGGCACCCCCGCCCTCGTGAGAACACTTGGAGCCGGTGTGAGGGCCCCGTGCTGGCCACATGCAGTCCGAGGCAGGTCTCACTCACACGGTGAGGGGGAGGTGGCCGAGGGCCCACGGAGCAGGGCCTCCCTCACCCACCGCCCTCGGGCCGGCCGCACGGCAGGGGTGGGCTCTCTGCGGGGCTGCCTCTGGTGCCCACCAGCCCACCCGTCCAGGCTCAGATCCTGTCGTTCCTGGCTGTGGGGCTTCAGGCAGGAGTGGAGGGCTCCCAGCTAAGGGTCTGCTGGGAGCCACCCCCTCCTGGAGGGCTTCCTGCAGGCGGCAGGTGGGGGCCAGGCGTCCTGGAGAGCCAAGGGGTTGATTCCTTCCATGCTTCTTTATATAAACATCAGCTGAAGTTGCGGAAGTGCCAGAAAGGAAGATGGGCCCCCTCTAAACACTGGGCCACAGGGCAGGGGGCCCCAGACTAGCCGGTCAGCCCCTCACATGTGAGCTCGGAGACGTCTTGGGGATAGCTGAGGTCACCAGGCAGGTCTGAGCAGAGCCAAGCCCGGGTGCTCGGCTACTGGGGGTGGATGGAGGCCCAAAGGTGCCCGAACACTCGGGCAGGGGGCACGTGACGGCGCCCTGCGGTGGGCAGCACCCAGGGGCAGGCGGAGGCTGCCTGCCGGGGTCTGGGAGAGCTGGGGGCGCAGGCCTGGGGAGAGGCCATCGGGGATCAGACACGGTCCTGTGGCCTGCAGCCCTATTCCTCCCCAGCGGAGTGGTCACCCGCCCAGCCTGCCCACCTGCCCCAGGCAGCTCCACCCCTGCCCAGAGGACGCCGGGCGCCACTCCACCTGGAGAATCCGGGGCTGGGATACCCTGGTGACACGTACCCCTCTAGAGACCCCTCCTTCCCAGGCAGCTCCTTCTCACCCCAAACCTGCCTGCCAGTGGAACCCCAGCTCTGCCTCGGCCTGTGGGCACCCACCCCACCAGTCTTGTAACGGCCACTGGAAAGCTGCCTGGGGCCCACGTACACTCGTCTGAGCCGCGGAGACCCGGCAGCACGCCCCCTCCCAGGCCAGGCGTCTGTCACAGGACCACGCGCAGCACACACCTGCGACTCGCGCAGCACACACCTGCGACTCGCGCAGCCACAGGAAAAGGACAAGGGACCCAACGAGGAAGCAGCGGGACCATCTGAGCCGACGTTCCCTCAGAACAGAGACCAGCGGCCACAACGCCGTCTGTCTTCAGGGAAACGCAAGTGAAGCCCTCGTGAGACCTGCCCCAGGCCTGCGGGGACCGTCTAACCCGGACCGCAAGGACCGTGCTGGCGCGGACGCTGTGCTGACCGCTCGGCGGTTCCTCAGCAGAGAACCCTGCGACCCGCAGCGCCGCCCCTGGGCACGGACGGTCCACGGCAGCAGCGCTCAGCACGGCACCAAGACATGGACGGCCACTGGCAAGCAAGCAGGCCCAGGCTGCGGCCACGGACGGCCGATCCAGACGCGGGAGGAGCTCTGCGCACACAGCGGCGTGGCGGGGAGCGCTCCACAGGAGCCGAGGCGTGCAGGGCAGGAGAATGGCCTGGCCAGCGCCTGCTCCTCCCAAGACGCCCCACCCTCCCTGGGGCCCCAGGGCCCCCGATGACCCACATGGGCCTGCCCTGCCGAGGGGCGGCCGCGCCCCCACATAGGCCCCGCCGAGGGGTGGCCCGCACCCCGAGCGCCTGCTCGCCTGTGCAGCTCAGGTCCTCTCGCAGCGTCTGCTGCTGATGCGGACGGGCTTCCCTCTAAACACTGGGCACCACAGGGCAGGGCCCCCCAAAACTAGCCCTCATCCCCCGCAGAGGCTGTGCCTGCTGCCCTCACTGCCCTTGGACACCCCCACCCCGTCCCCGAGCGCCGACGTGGCCGCTGGCACCCCCCCCGCCACCCCGCCGGGCGGCCCTGTTCAGCTGCCCACTTAGCCCTGTCAGAGCCCAACACAGACTGTTTTTACACAAAAATACAAGAAACCACTCTGACCTTTACCAAGAAAATCCTTTCATTTCTGCCTTCTGCTCTTGATTCCGAGTCTCCCCTAAATGTCAGAGGAGCTGGTCCTCCTGTAGCTGTGGACCCAGCGCAGGCTGGGGCTGGGTGGAGGGCGGAAGCGCAGCTGCGTCTGTCTGCCTGGCCAGGGGCGGGGGCAGACCCCGCCGTCCCTCCTCCCAGCCTGGGCCCTCGTCTCCCTGTCCCCGGGGCGGCCCTTCCATTGTGACTGAACTGGGGCTCCTCCGGGCGGCCCCCCAGGCCCCGGTGGACTGCGGGCTCCTGACTGCCCTTCACGTGCAGATGTGTCTTGTGGCGTCCACAGAGGGGCCATGTGGGGCGTTAGCCCAGCCACCAGGCACTCCCTCTGTGCCCGGGGACGTCGCGACATCCCTGTGCCCTCTGTGCCCGGGGACGTCGCGACATCCCTGTGCCCTCTGTGCCTGGGGACATCGGGACTTGTATGTGCCCTTAGGGCCCGGGGGGCCTCGGGACAGGTCAGTCGGTCTGGGGGTGGCCCGGCCCAGGCCCAGCCCGCTGCCCGCCCTCGGAGGTGACAGCTGCCGCGGACACTGTTCTCTGCCGGGGTCAGGCTTCCAGACGCTCCTGTCTGTAGGACAGAGCCAGGGCTCCTCCAGCCAGAATCTCACCCGCTCCAGGCGCTTTCACGCGCTTCCAGGCTGATCTGGGGAGGCTGCACCGCCAGGGCCCTGCCCCAGGGTCCTGCCCCAGGGTCCCCCAGTCTCACGCCTGCGCGGCACTCCCACCGACAGCGAGGAAGAGGCTGTCAGAAAGGGCGGCGGAGCAGGGATGCTGGCCGGCCGCTCACGGGGCCAGGGTGAAAGGTGGCTCACCACGGCTTCCTGCATTCTCAGGGTGTTTACTGTGACTGCACATTATACATGTGATCAGAAAAAACAATACCTAAATTATATCCACGAGAGCCGACAGCTCAGAGAATGGACACACACACACCCCGTCCCTGCTGCAGACACGCGCTGACGCCGTGTCACCAGCCCCCAGGCCCGGGCCAGGCAGGACCTGCGGTGGGGACGGCACCGAGGCCAGGCCTTGCTGGACAGCCTGCCCTGGGGCCCTGTCACCACCGTTGGCCTCTGGGGCTGCCGTGAGTGCGGCCGGGGGCTGGGGAAGGGCGACACCTGGCTGCTTCCCCCAGATTTGAGACGCCCTCCACCGTGGCGGGGAGGGGCGCCTCCCGGGATCCCCCCTGCCCACGAGCGCTCCCTGGGGAGAGGCGCGCACACAGCCCCCGGACGCCCCGAGAACCTGGGTGTGTGGAGCGGCGCCCCCTTGTCCACGCCTGCTGCTCTCCCCTCGCCTCAGAGCCCAAGCCCGAGGCCCACAGAGAACCCCCCAGCCCTCCCAGGGCACTGCCCCACCACCCCCGAGGCCCAGCGCCCTCCCTTGTCAGCAGGAGATGCTGTCAACCCCTCGAGGCCGCTGGGTGTGGCTTCCAGGACCAGGACACCTGGGGGGTGGCCACGTGTCTGGGCCCCGGAGGCCCCTGGGAGCCCCAGGCAGACGCTGCTGTGCGTGAACAGAGAGGCCGCGGAGGCAAGTGGGTCAGGACAGCTTGGCCAGGAGCTGAGTGCACTGTCCCGGCACCAAGTTCCAGGGAACGGGCGGAAGCTGGCGAGGAAGCATGTCCAGCACGTGGAAAATAGCTCGCCCAATTATCCCCACTCAATTGTACTGAGAAGCATCTAAATACTGCACGTTCTAATTATACCAGCGTTATTGGAACTCACCGTCCCCGGCGAGAGGTGACCTTTCCCAAGAGCGATTGTTGGGGGGGCAAGGCCAGGCACCCCAGCAGTTGCAGACCGATCTCAAACCCACAATTATTATTATTCTATTTATACAGCCCTCCATCCCTCAGATGCTCCGTTTTAGATCCACACGCAGCTGTTCCTGCAGCCTCAGGAGGGGGAGGGTGCACATGGGGTGGCAAGGCCCCGGGAGGTCACATCCAGGAGCCCCGCCCCACACAGGCGGGCGCCCAGGCCTCCTCCCGGTCCCAGTGGCAGAGGCCCATGGTCGGGGGCAGAGGCGAGTCGGGCGGGCACTGCAGGGCTGACCACGTCCTTCCCCTGCTCTCAACGGGCAGAGAGGACCCTGGAGGCCCGGCCCCCCTGGCCTGGGCCCCAGTTCCGGGAGAGCCTGGGTCCCTCGGTCTCGGCCGTCTAGTGGGCTGGACCGCCTGCCCCCTCAGCCCTCATCCGGGGGCCTGCCCCTCCTCGCCTCCCCGTTCAGGCAGCCTGAGAGTGGCTGAGGAGCCCACGGGGCCATCTGAGGGGCAGGGTGCTTGGGGGACGGCTCCGACGGAGAGGCGGGGGCTGGGGTCCACGCGGGCCGCTCTGCTAGACACTGCGTAATGGCAGGCTCCGCGCTTCCCTGCTCTGAGCTGGACTTCCCTGTTTTAGGGAGGGTTGCAGGTGGGCTCAGATGCTAACACCCGTCCAAACACTCAGCTCTTGGAGAAAGAGGGAGACTACTTGCCAGCCTGAAACAACCAGAAAGACGGGACACAGAAACGCAAGCACACTTGTAGGTCCTGGGAGGTGAGGGGGCGGAGGGGCGGCCCCGGGACACGGGAGGGGAGCCCGGGACAGACCCGTCCTCCCGAGACGCTTTCTGGCACAGGGGGACACTCTGAGCAGAGGGTCAGCTGAGAGCTGGGGAGACCCAGGGGCGAGAGGGTGCAGGGCAGTGCACCTGAGACGGGAGCCGTGGCTGGAAGCAGGACGGAGCAGACTGTCCCTGAGCACCTCACAGGGAGCCCGTCAGCGCCCGGCAGGAAAGCGCCCAAGAGCAGGCAAGTCCCACAGGGGTTCAGAGCGAGCATCGCCACCAGAGACGCTCACACCGCCGGCCCGCCCGCCCCAGCCGCTCCAGGGAAGCGCCACAGGGCACAGGGCGGTCTCCCCTCAGGACCAGCAGTCACCCTTGACCACCCGCTGCTCCGCTCCTGCTCAGAGGCTTTTCCTGCTGCGCCACTTGGGATGCGGGATCTTAGTTTCCCTGACTGAACCCGCAGGCCCTGCGGTGGGAGCATGGGGTCTTAGCCACTGGGTCACCAGGGACGTCCCTGGCTCACGTCTTAAACCAGGACCTGAAGCTCTGTCTCCAAGTCAGTTTACGCCCAACCTAGACAGCACATTCGAGCAGAGACTTGACTTTGCCGACTAAGGTCTGTCTAGTCAAGGCCATGGTTTTCCCAGTGGTCATGTATGGATGTGAGAGTTGGACTGTGAAGAAGGCTGAGCACTGAAGAATTGAGGCTCTTGAACTGTGGTGTTGGACTGCAAGGAGATCCAACCAGTTCATCCTAAAGGAGATCAGCCCTGGGATTTCTTTGGAAGGAATGATGCTAAAGCTGAAACTCCAGTACTTTGGTCACCTCATGCGAAGAGTTGACTCATTGGAAAAGACCCTGATGCTGGGAGGGACTGGGGGCAGGAGGAGAAGGGGACAACCGAGGATGAGGTGGCTGGATGGCATCACAGACTTGATGGACGTGAGTCTGAGTGAACTCCGGGAGTTGGTGATGGACAGGGAGGCCTGGCGTGCTGCGATTCATGGGGTCACAGAGAGTCGGACACGACCAAGTGATTGAACTGAACTGAGCTGAGCTGAACAGTGCTTCTGGGCAAAGCCTGGGTGGGAGCCGTCACAGGAAGACGGAAACCCCCAGCCCCCGACAGGGGGAAATTCACCCCCCATCAAAGATGACAGGCTGTGCAGAACCCAGAAGAATGGGGTTCACAGCGAACAGAGAAAGCAGTCCACAGAAACTCGCCCGGAACCAACACTGATGCGCGAGTCAGCAGCTGATGCGAAAGCAGCTGTCGCAGCCTTACTCCACGCGTTCAGAAAGCTGATGACAGAAAAGGGACAAGCCGAGCTTCTGCAGGTGACTCTGCAGCACCTGGGACGAGTGTCCTGGGGGGGGTTACTGGCAGACGGGATGTTGTGGGAAAAAGTCTAGTGAACTTGCAAATGTAGCAGCAGAGACGATCAAAATGAAAAGAAAAGCCAGTGTGTGAGCGGCCTTGGCGCCCTGGAGGGACGCGCCACAGGACGGGCGCTGAGAGGCCCCCCAGGAGCTCCAGCGACCCCGCCTCCAGGCGTTTGCATCCCGTACAACCCAGAGAAGAACGAGAAAAAAGATAACGGCTGAAAGCTGGAGTGACCGCGTTAATACCAAACCAAGCAGGTTTCAGAGCGACGAATATTACCAAGGAAAACGGCCATTCGAAAGCGATAAAGGGATTCATCTACACCTGAAATAAAAGCCACCGGAAACACAAGGCGGGACAGAGAAATCTGTAACTGCAGCCGGAGATTTCAACACCTCTGTTCACTGACGGGAGGAAGGCAGGAAACAGCAGATTCGGAAGCTCTGCCGAGCCTACCAAAAACGGCCTCACATACTCAGAGCATTCCTGCAGAATACAAAGTATCTGAAGTGTTACGCACTTCGTCAACATTCTGGACCCTAACACAGATTTAAATGAATTTAAAAACAAGGTGTCAGAGTTTGTAGAGTGCTGGTAAAGCAAGCCTTAGGGGAAGATGTAACCACCCAGCATCTACATCAGAAAAGAGAACTGAGCCAAACAGGGGCTTTAGCTTCACAGGGGGTTCGGTGGGTAAGAGTTCACGCTGCTGCTGCAGGGGCAAGAGTTTGGTTCCTGGCTGGGGAACTAAGACCCTGCAAGCCGTGGGGCACAGCCAAGAAAACACTTTTTAAAAAAATAATAAACTAAAATAAAAAGGGCAAAGTTGACACAAAGTAAGCAGAAGAAAGGAAGAAAAGATCAAAGCGGAAATCAGTGAAGTAGAAAAAGCATTAGAAAAAGATGAAACCAAGAGAGACTTTTTCAGAACGTTAATAAGGTTGATACACTGGTCAGAGAAATCAGGAATAAAAGAAGACAAAAACCACTATGAACAGCACCGTGAAGAAGCGAGATGGCGGCACGAGGATTCCACACTTTCAAGAGGACAGTAAGAAAGCATCATAAATGACTTTTTGCCAATAAATACAACTGACGTCAAATGGGCAAAGTTTTCTGAAAGATATCAAACGACCAAAGCTGACCACAAAGGAAGGAGATAACCTGAGCAGTCCTGCGTCTTCTCAGGGAAACGAGACCCCAGTGAAAGCGGCCTCACAAAGGAGCCTCCAAGGCGGGTGGCTCTGCTGCTGCGGCTGCTGAGTCGCTCAGTCGTGTCCGACTCTGCGCGACCCCAGAGACGGCAGCCCACCAGGCTCCCCCGTCCCTGGGATTCTCCAGGCAAGAACACTGGAGTGGGCTGCCATTTCCTTCTCCAATGCATGAAAGCGCAAAGTGAAAGGGAAGTCACTCAGTCGTGTCCGACTCTGCGCGACCCCAGAGACGGCAGCCCACCAGGCTCCTCCATCCATGGGAGTTTTGAGGCAAGAGTACTGGAGTGGGGTGCCATTGCCTTCTCCAGGCTCTCCTGCTAAATTCTATCAAATATTTAAGGAACAAACTGTACCAGCTCTACATAAAGTGTTTACAGAAATAGAAGAGGAGAAACGCTCTCCAGCTCACCCTATGAGTCAGGGGTCACCAGGACACCACAGTCGGATGACGGCATCACGCAGGAGAAAGCGCGGTCCCACAGTCCTCAGGACACAGACGCAGAGACCCCAGCAGAGCAGGGAGCAGCACACGCGCGGAACCAGGCGATCAGGGGACGCGGGCCCACCTGCCTCAGGAAGGCTTCGCCGGTGCTCGGACGGTAAAGAGTCCACCTGCCAAGCAGGAGATGCAGGAGGCCCGGGTCCCATCCCTGGGCCAGGAAGATCCTCTGGAGGAGGAAATGGCAACTCACTCCAGTACTCTTGCCCGGAAAACCCCACGGACAGAGGAGCCTGGGGGCTGTGGTCCACGGGGTCGGACAGGACTGGGTTCACGCACCACACCGCTCTTCCGGGAATGCAAAGCTGGTTTACTACTATAAACAGTAATTCAACATATTAACAAAGTAAAGAAAAAACCCCATGATATCTCAATAGATGCAGAAAGAGCATCTGACCACACCCAACACAGGTTCTCAAAAACATTCCTCCGTGGGTGAGACTAGGCCGGCACGTCCTCAGCCTGATAACGGGCATGCCCAACCGGCCCACGGCTGAGGCTGCACTCAGTGGCTCCAGCTGCATGTGTCCCTTCAGGGTGAACGTGGGGCAGGAAAGCTCCCGCTCCTACTGAACGCTGCTGTGGGGTCCCGGCCAGGGACACACGGCGGGAAAAAGAGACGAGCCCCTCCAGCCCGGAGGCAAAGCAGCCGTCAGCGCTCACAGATGCCACCGCCGTCTCTGCAGGATACGCCCCACAACAGGGTGAAAGGCCACTAGAGCTCACACGTGAGTTCAGCAAGGCTGCAAAATAAAAGGCCCCTTTTATAAAAACGAGCTATTTGTATATACTCGCAACACAGCGAAATTAAAAGTAAAACCCAGTTCATAATGGCATCAGACACACGAAGCACTTAGAGATAAACCTGACAGGAAGACATGAGACTGTGCCCTGGAAATGGGAAGACAGCAGAGAGGCGGTTCGCGGGCTGAAGGCGCGACTCGGCTGCGAGGCAGTTCTCCCCAGGGACCCCAGCTGCAGCGCAGTCTTAGCGGCACCTCAGCAGGCTTCCCCTGGAGAGGTCGACGAGCTGGGTCTAAAACGAATGTGGAAAGGCCGAGAACCAGAACCCCCCAAACTCTGAAGAAGAACAAAACTGGAGGCCAAGACCGAGCCTTGAAGATGGCAGAGGAAAGAGGGGCTGGCTCTCCACCACGGCCCCTCGGCCTCTCCTGACCCCGTTCCTCCCAGCCGCTTGCCCGTCCCAGACACACACACACACACACACACACACACACACACTTTTGCACTCTTGTATACACATACTTTCCCAGACTCTCACTCTCGCACACTCACAGACTCTTGCACACACACAGAATACTTACATATACAATCTCTTGTATACAAACACACACACACACACCCTGCAGTCCTGATGCAGACATGCCAGGAGCCTCCTTGCCGCCTCTACGTGGACCCCGACACTTGTGCGATGCTCTCCTGTTTTCACGCTGGGCTGTACAAGCGTGCTCGGCACAAACATCCGACACGGTGACCCAGCAGCCACAGTCTCTGTCCATCAACAGAGCAGCGTGGACGGGAGGAGGGCCCTCTCCTCTCACCCGAGCTGCCTCCTCTGGCTCTACCTCTGGACGCGGGCACATGGACGGTGGGACCAGGCCTGACCACGAGGGCACGCCCACTGCAGGACGAGGCCTCCATGCTTGTACAGGTGACCAGCCTAGGAAGCCTGGCCGGCTGGCGCTGGGAGAACCACAGGTACACGGGTGACGTCCAGAGGCCCCGCTGAGCCCATGTGCGCGGGCCAGAGCTGACCACCCCTCACCCCGCACCAGACCGTCTGCACCGGCCTTGTTTTCCATCTGTGGCAAGGATGAGGATCTGATCTCCAGACAGAATTTTCTCTCTTCCTTTTTAATTAGTACTTGGTAACATCACCAAGCTGTGAGTTTATGGCTTTGTAGATCTTGTGTTTTTGACACTAATTACTCACAAAGGCTTTTTAAGCTCCATTTCAACTCTGCAACTGACACGCTGGTAATTAAACGAGAGAGGAAGTGGCAACAGACTTCACCCCCAGCCCTTCCCACCTGAGCGCTGGGCTTCCACGTGGCTGCGGCCCCCATGGCCCTGAGGCTGCAGCCCGGAGGCCGGAGGCGGTCCGTCCAGGGCGCGGCTGCAGCCTTCCTGCCCAGGGTCTGGCCCTGCCGTCCATCCTGGAGCTGGATCGCATGTCCCTGAAGCGGGAAAGGAGCCGCAAGTGGGTGCTTCCCCAAGGATCCCGAGGGGCCAAACCTGTGGGGCGCCTGGTGCCCCCAGGACAGGCTGGCCCCCTCCTCGGGGCTCCGTGCCCACACGGCCCCTCGGCCAGTCCTCAGTCGGCCGCGTGCCAGGCACTGGTGCGCGCACTGCAGAGCTGACCCTCCCTCCCGGCTCCCCCTGCAGAGCAGTGGAGTTGGGGGCCGGGAGGGCAGGGCAGGGGGTGTGAGGGCGATGAGGCGTGGCCACCGCCCTCCTCCGCTCAGGATGGAAGCACACTGGGGGGCCGGGGGCAGTGTGTCTGAGCCCCAGGCTGGAGGACGGGTTGTGGGGGAGGGCTGGAGTAAGATGTCACCGGCTGGCCATTCTCGGGGCTGCTGGAGCCGACGTGGCCCCACCGGAGCCCCGGGGGCAGGGCGGCTGCAAGGGGGACCTGCTCAGTCCTCAGGACCACGCAGGAGTGCCAGTGACCGCCTAGATCCACTGCAGCCAGGACCGGCTCCCCACGACTCCCCACACCCCTGTTCGGCCGGTCCACTCCCTGTGTCCTGACGGGGAGCTGGCCTCCCCTCTTCCTGGTAGAACCCAGAGGCTCTCTGACGGATGATAAATCAGCCCAACAGGGTCCAGCCCTCCCCTTGTTTCCAACCCAGGCAGTGCCCGCCGGCACGACGGAGCTGGACCCAGGGAGCCGGCCGGCTTCCTTAGTCTGCCCGCCTCTGACCGTGCTGGGACTCCCTTAAATACGATTGGTTGGTCACAGTTTAGGGTTCTTTATTGCAATTCTATTTTAAGATGCAATTAAAACATCTCATTGTTGAAGCGCACGGTTCCTACCAGGCTTTTCTGCTACAGAGTCAAAGCCAAAGGTGGGGGTGGAGACCGGCCGAGACTCGCTTCCAAGGCAGTGGGTTTGGTCAGGACTCATCTTCCGTGGAGAAGCCCCCACTCTGTGAGCCGCCTTCCCCGGCACAAGTCAGGGCTTGGGGGGCCCCGAGCTCTGTCCAGGCACTGCCGCCCCGCTGGCCTGAGCACAGGTGGGGCGGGGCCGTCCTTTGCTCTGGCTGGACGGCGCCTCGCTGCCAGGATGGATGACGTAGACGCCACCAAGGGAGGCCCACCCCAAGGCCGCCCGCTTGACCAGTCACCCGGGGCGTCTGTCCAGTGCTAGACCCACGGGGCATCGGGCGTAGGATGAGTGCCAGCCAGTGACCATCTGGATCAGCGGAGTGGAAGCTAAGGGTCCCGGCCCCCCAGCCCCTGGCCGGCCGGCGGGAGACGCTGCCTGTGCTCCTGCGTTCACCCGCGGGCGACCCCCGCCCACCACTGACAGTGGGAGCAAAAGGGAGGACTTCATTCTCTGCACAGAACGCCCGGGGACTCGGTCTGCGTGTGCACAACGTGTGAGTGTATTTTCCGTTTCATCAGCACCTCGGCCTGCGTGCGGCCTCGCTCGGCTTCCAGGCGCGCTTCGGGGGCTTTCCTCATCCTGCTGACAGCGCTGCGTTTGCATTGACCACATTCATTTAAAAAAGAAATTTCCAAACACGTCCTGCAGCTGAATTTGCTCTTTGGCCCCAAGAATGGAACACAGATAATCTCCTCACTTCTTGCAGGTATCTTCCTGTGATTTAATTTCAGAAATGGTTTTTGCAAAGGCCCCTCACGTTTGCATCTGTTCAAGGAGAGGAAATTACTCTCTTTGGGAAGCTGGAAGACCACAGATTGTTCCCGACTTCGCCGGCCTTTTCTGCCAAGTAAGCACCAGCTTTGTGTCAGGACACAGGACCCAGGACCCATGCACTGTGGCCTTGGAACAGAGAGCCGGGCATGTGCGGTGGGCAGAGGCCAAGCTCGGCGAGCCCGGAGGGTGCACGGCGGTTCAGGGCGACCCTGCAGAGCCGGTCCTGCAGGAAGGCTTGAGCGCCCCCGCCTCAGCCTCCCTGAGCTGACGTGACTCCAGGGAGTCAGTCAGGGCTCTGATGCCCACTGCTCCCGCGAGGCAGAGGGTTCCTGTCCACACTGCCTTCCCCGCAGCCTACTCACGGTCGAGAGGGCTCCTGGGGCTCGGGTCCACCAGGGCTGGGAGGGCGCACGAGGGGAGGACTCTGAGGGGCTGCCGGCCCTTCTGCACTCTCGTACCAGGAGCGCGTGCGGGCCAGGCCCTGGTCGGGAGACTGGGCCCCACACACTCTGCCCTTCCCTCCAGGAAGGGCGGCCTCCGGCTTCGGAAGGGCACGGCCGTGAGGGGGGCTCCTCTCCCGAGCAGCCTGGCCGGGTCTCTGTGAACACGGCTTGGGCTCGCCAGTCTGAGCGGCTTCCCTGGGCCTGCGGGCAGGGGGCGGGGCACACGGCCACCGCGGCAGAGCCGGAACCTCAGGCCACAGCGAGGAGCCCGAACCCCGTCTGAGAGGGGCGGGGGCCTCACCAAGGCGGGCACGTCGGGCGGCTCACAGTCCCTGAGCACGGCCGAGAGCCAGCATCTGAGGGCAGTCCGGTGACATCATGTGATTTAAAAGTTAATTAAACGGAGGGGGACAAAGTATAACAGCCCCAGGTGTTTATTTCCAAGCAGCGTTTGGAAGGAAAGGGGGAAGTCTAATAAGCGGCTCTGTGAGGTGCTGCGTTAGGAGTAATCACGTCACTAAATCACCCGGCATCCACGGTGGGGCTCCCCGCTGCTCAGGCGCCCCTCCTGGCCTGGCATCCACAGGCGGGAGCCGGGGTCAGGGCTCCGAGCCCAGGGGGCCCAGCCGCCCAGAAGGAGCACCCCCACACATAGGTGGGCCTCTCGGTCCAGGCGTGGGCGCCCCGTGGATGGAGGTAGGAGAGGCAGGGGGGCCAGGGCCTCACCGTGGCCAGGACCCGCTGGATGGACACTCACTGCAGTCAGCCCCTCTGAGGGGCTCCCCCAGCACCTGGTAGGGGGAGCGCGGCAGGAGCTCAGCGAGGCTGGGGGCCTCAGTCCTCCCCAGCCCCTGCAACCTTCTTCAGGCTGAACCAAGCAAGCCCCCTTCATCCTCTACAATCCCTGGGCACCATGCCATCCAGGGACCTCTGTACAGCCCTCCTGCTGGCCTCCCAGGCACTGTGTGGCCAGGC
>SJYC01005428.1:0-22529 GCA_006408675.1 Madoqua kirkii | reverse complement strand
CGCGGGGTGTCGGGAACTCCCACCCTCCTCACCGCTCAACAGGGACCCTGGCTGCCAGCTCCGGGACAGACCTTCCAGACATGCCTGAGGGCTCCAGGCCCACTCCTGGGGCCGGCCCGGGGCCAGGCCCTGCGGGAGACGATGGGCTGAGCTCTGGCAGGCGGCTCCCCGTCCCCCGGGGCCGCCCAGGCCCGCCCTCCCCTCTGTACACCTGCACCCCTACCTGCGACAGGGCAGCTGTTTCTAACTCTGCCTCCAGCACCCCTGCTGCCTGAGAAACCACCTCTGGCAAAACAAAGTCAGCCACGGAGGCTGCCGTCGTCTGTGGTCATTCCTCAGCTGGACCCGCGGCCACGGAAGCCTGTGTCTGTCCTAGGCGGCAGGGCCAGCCTCCGCTCCCACCAGCTCCCCCGAAACCCTTCTGTGGAGCTCGGCTGGCCGGGAATCCTTCTGAGCCCCTGGGCCAGGCAAGATGGGCCCTGAGTCCCAGTCCAGTGAGACGGGCGCTCCGCCTGGAGAGCAGGGCCCCGCCGGCCTCCTGCTCCCTGGGTCCCTCCCTTGGCCCACACTGCACGTGCTCTGAGCCAGCAGGCAGGGGGCTGTGCTGGACACGGGGCTCCTGCCCGACTCAGCGCCCTGGGGTCCAGCAAGAGGGCGCAGGTGCGCTAGCTGCTTAGACCTCCCACCGTTGGGTGAGGTGGAGCCAAAGCCACCCTGTCGCCCCGAAAGCCCTCCCCGGCCCGGCTGAGGGGGCAGCGAGGGTGGGGCTTTCTCCCTGGGCCCGCCCACCGCCGCCCAGCTGCACCTGTGGCGAAGTCTCCTCCCTGCCTTTCACCCTGTTCCTCAGCCCCCAGAGGGCACTGTAACGCGGAGCCCTGTCCCCCAGGGGGGCGGACGCCGAGGGAGAGGGTAGAGGGGCCCGGGGCGGTGCTGCGACTCACCTTGAAGATGAGGCAGTCGGCCTTCTGCTCAGCGTACATGGAGGTCAGCCGGTACTGGTTCTCCGTGGTGATGTCCACCTGTAGCCCGTCAGCGTGTAGCACGCTTTCCGGAACTCCTGGATCTTGGTCTGGAAGACCTCCTTCAGCCGCTGGTTCTTCAGCTCAGCGCTCTCCACCTGCTTCTTCAGCTCTGCAGGGAGGGACAGGCAGTCAGCTCCCCGGGGTCTTGGGAGGACACTCAGGGGCAGCCGGACGTCGACTGAGGGGTGATGGGGGGCACACGCCACGCCCGGGGCCAGGCGGCCCCACGCGGCTCCCGACGAGGACGATGCGCTGGGCAGCGGGTGGGCTCACCCCTCCTCTGGGCCCAGACGGGGACCCCCACCCTGCACTCCAGCCACGGGTCTGTCCCGTCAGCCCGGGTAGTGGCAAACACTTCCCAGGCCACCACTGAGAAGCACGGGCGTGGGGGCCGTGGGAGTGGAGGTCATCCGGAGATCTGGAATCACGCTGCCCATGGTTCCCTGGCTGGCCTTCCGGAGACCAGATGTTGGGAGCAGACAGGCTCCCTGGGTGTGGGGTCGGGCAGGGCACCCTGGGCCCTGTCCTAACTGGACAGCTCAGGGCAGGGCCCTCGGGCCCACCTCCCACCCCCGCAGGTGCAGGGCTGCAGGGGGAGAGAGCAGCTGTGTGAAGCTGCGGGAGCGCATAGCGCTTACCCAAGTCCCCCCGGGGTGCTGTCCCGTGAGTTAAACCTCGGCTCAGCCCCGTCATTAGCGAGCCGGCCACACACGGTGCACGTGAGTCGCCTGTGAGGCCCGACGCTGCCAGGGGTGCGGGACCCCAGGCCTCCAGGCTCAGCCTAGTGTGCAGCCTGCCCTCCCCGAGGACTGACCCTGCCCCAGGCTGACCCTCAGGACCCAGGGTGTCTGGTGCAGGTGTGTGTGCCCCGGGGGGCTGCTTTCAGATGAACAGATGTCATCAGGGTCTCTTCCAGAGGAGGTGACAGGGCAGGAGGGCAGGGAGCCTGCATTCCAGGGAGAGATCCCCCTCCCCGCCAACATTGGTTCCAGGGGTCGTGGAGGATGCAGCCGTGTTGAGGATTAGGGTGGACTGAGCGGGGCAGGGGGCTGGGCGCTGCTGGGGGGGAGGGTGGCAGCCACTGGACAGGCCCCAAGGCGCTCAGCAGCCACCGGGGCCACGAGGTGCGTGCAGGGCCCCCCACTTCACAAGCTGGACTCGGGTGACTGACCACTGGCCGCAGATCCATGTCAGAGGCGGAGCCCTCTCACCCCAGACCTCAGGACCCGCACAGACTCCGCGACACGCCAGGGTTCTAGCATACTTCCCAGGTCTCATCTCCACAGCTGCAGCGCTGGGGCAGCCCGGCAGCTGCCGCCCCGGCCCCAAACCAGGGACCCTGGCGCCAGGCCTCTCCACGGACCCTGTGCGCCTGGATGGCCTCCCACCCGGAAGGCCTGAGGGCCGCCCTCACTCCAGAGTCGAGCCTGGGGACAGGGCCCTTGATCGACCGAGTAACCAGACTCTGAAGTTAGAAAGGCGGCCGGCCACTCTGACCCCAGGTTCTCCCCTCGTCCCGCAGCCGAGCCACCGAGGACGGGCCGTTAACGGTGGGGCAAGGGGGGGGGGGGACCCAAGGCGCTCAGCAGCCACCGGGGCCACGAGGTGCGTGCAGGGCCCCCCACTTCACAAGCTGGACTCGGGTGACTGACCACTGGCCGCAGATCCATGTCAGAGGCGGAGCCCTCTCACCCCAGACCTCAGGACCCGCACAGACTCCGCGACACGCCAGGGTTCTAGCATACTTCCCAGGTCTCATCTCCACAGCTGCAGCGCTGGGGCAGCCCGGCAGCTGCCGCCCCGGCCCCAAACCAGGGACCCTGGCGCCAGGCCTCTCCACGGACCCTGTGCGCCTGGATGGCCTCCCACCCGGAAGGCCTGAGGGCCGCCCTCACTCCAGAGTCGAGCCTGGGGACAGGGCCCTTGATCGACCGAGTAACCAGACTCTGAAGTTAGAAAGGCGCCGGCCACTCTGACCCCAGGTTCTCCCCTCGTCCCGCAGCCGAGCCACCGAGGACGGGCCGTTAACGGTGGGGCAAGGGGGGGGGGGGACAGGGACGGGGACGGCTGCTCTGGAGGAAGAGCTCACGGCTGAGCTCGTGCAGGTGTCTCACCCGGGACACAGGCTGCACCACCCACGAGCTCTCGGACGCCGGACGCATGCAGCCCGGCCGTGAGGGGCGCCCGCTGTCTGCAGATGCGGCCTGTTTCAGCGCCGACAGACCCCACGAGCAGGCGGGTGACCCGAGCCACCTGCTGCCTGGGGACCTGCTGTGGACCTGCAAGGCAAGGCCGGGACGTAGGGCTCAGGGCAGCGTCCTACAGGCCGAGGGCACCTGGCCCCGGGCGGCCTGGTCCACGGGGGCAGGCTGGGCGCGGCAGAGCCTGTCGAGTGGGCGAGTCCAGGGAGGACCCAGGGGACGGCCCCTTTGATTCGGGGCAGAGTCAGTGTCTTAACCTGCTCCCATGATCCGTGTAGCTCAATCGCTTACATAAATGTGAATGAATAATTCACAGAATGGCTTGGATTAAATAAATAAAAGATAGGCCTTCCTCCGTGGAAACAGCATCGCTCTGGCCCAGCTTCTCCCAGAGCGAGCAGAGGCCTCCCCTGGCGGGACCAGGGACCCGAGCTCACAGCACAGTCACACCCACCATCCCACCAGGGCCCAGGCCGGCCTCGGGCCTGACTGCTGGTGATGGACACTCTTGGCCAACAGCAGCCAGCAGCCAGCGGCTGCCAGGCTCGCTGAGCTCCCGCTCCAGCCCTCACTTGCCCAGACCTCACCCCCGGGCTTGCTGAGCTCCCGCCCCAGCCCTCACCCCCACGAGCTCCCCAAGGCCACTCAGCTGTGCAAGGGACGAAAGCCTCAGCCCCAAGCCCCAGGCCCTGCCCAGGGCCCCTGGCCTCCCCACCAGCCCAGGCAGCAGGTGCGGCTGAGAGGGCCCTGAGTTGCGGTGCGGGATCTGCCCGGCCGTCCCGCCCTCCTTCCTTGCAGCCTGCGGGCAGTCTCCCCTGAGCTGAGCCTTTTTCCTGACCCCACCAGTGGGCCTGAGCTGTCCCCACGGGCAGCCTGTGCTCAGTCTGGGGAGCCGGGGTCTGAGGGTCCTGGTGAGGGCATCACCCCGCGCCTCCTGCCCCAGGGGACCCAACTCCCTGGGAGGAGACAGAGTTTCAGGCCCACAGACCCATTTCAGACGTTCCCTTCCCGAGATGCCCACAAGATGCTCCCAGGACACACACCCGTGGCGGGGACGGTCTCCCCCAAGCCCCGCTGACCAGCACAGCCAGAGAGGGCCTCTCCAGCTCTCTGCGCCTTGTGGTGGGGAGAGGCTGAGGGGGTCTCTCTCTGGTCCTGGGGAGAGTGAGGGGGGTATCTCTGGTCTTGGGGGGGGTGAGGGGGTCTCTCTCTGGTCCTGGGGGTAGTAAGGAGGTCTCTCTGTGCCTGGTGAGGGGAGTGAGGGGTCTCTCTGTGCCTGGTGGGGGTAGTAAGGAGATCTCTCTGTGCCTGGGGGGGAGAGTGAGGGGGCCTGACAGCGGAGCTCCCTGCTGAGCTCCCCAACCTCAGCAGCTGGGCAGCAGCCCTTCCGGAAAGTGGGTGGGGGCCACACCGGTGTCTAGCAAAGGAGCCCCAGAGGCGGGGCCTGGCCAGCCTCCTACCCCCACCCACCCAGAGTCAGCATCTACAGAAGAACACCCGGGCCACTGGATGCACAGGAGCTTCCAACGTAAGACGAAAATACGGCAACCTGGAGGGGCAGAGACGGGCAACAAGACGGGCCTCGTCAGAGAGGCCGCCCCACAGCAGGGCCCAGGCTCCCGCGGATGGCAGGGAGGGACTTGGATAGCAGAGGACGCCTCCCAGAGACACGCAGGACAGGCGGGAAAGAGCAAAGACAGGATGCAACCAGCAACCCTGGGGGCCCCAGCACTGAGCTGGCGGGGACTTTACACGGAGATTTCAGAAGGTGGGCAGGAGAGGACGTCAAGGAGACCACACAGAGGCTCTGGAAGCAGAGGCCCCGCTTTCCAGCCAGACGGGTGCACAACATGCCATATCCTACAGGGAGCAGGAGCCGGATCCACACAAGCTCCGAGTCCCAGGGCCGCAGGCGGGACTGACCAGTGACCCGTAGAGGGGCCACAAAGCTGTGTGGAAACCGGCTCCGCCCGGGGCCCGAGGGCAGACGACGGGCTCCCAGAAGCCCCACCCTGCCGTCCGGGGCCCCTGGACATGCAGCGGGCCGGAACAGCAGGGGAAGGGGAGCGTGGATGGCAGGGCAGGAGCCGACAGCAGGGGACGCCGCCCGGGGAGGCCAGCCCGCCACGACGGGCTGCAGTCTGAGCGCCGGGGAGCGTGCAGGGCCGGGACTGCAGGCGTGTGAGGCCAGCGGAGGGCAGAGAGGCGAGAGGAGCCTCGGAGGGGGCGAGACTCGCGCGTCCCCACAGGGCGCCGCGCGTTCCAGCCGAGAGGAACGTGGCCAGTCACCGCACGGCCCACGCCCTCCCGAGACGCCGCCCAGGCCAGTCACCGCACGGCCGACGCCCTTCTCAGAGGGTCACTCATGCCCTCCCCAGGGCGCCGCCCAGGCCATCACAGCAGCACGAGGCGACCACAGGCGCTCTGAAAGGCTTCTGTCCCTGAGACGACAGTGATGAAAGCCCCGGGCAGCTGGGGGCCCCGGACGGGAGGGGGCGCTGAAGGCACTGAAGGCGGTTGGTGCTGAGACCAGCCCCCAGCGGCCTCCCCACCCTGCCTCGGGGGAACGGACCCCTGGGCGGGTGGCTGCCACAGTGGGGGGGTGCTGAGCTGGCTGGGGACAGGCCCCTGGTGGGGGCCACCGAGCTGGCCGGGGACAGGCCCCTACGGGCTGGGCTCCTGCAGTGATGCTGTTTAGGGCTCGGAAGTAGCTTCTGAAACTGTCCTTTGGGGACTCAGGACAGAATCATTTTTCTTTCTCAAAAGTGAATAAAAAACACAGGTAATGCTGAGATCTTCAAGATTTATAAAAGCAACAAAAGGTTGACTCTTTATTGTTAGAAAGAGCACCTCTGTGTAAAAGGGCCCACTCCCAGGACACCCGAGAGACAGCAAGAGGAAGGCCTTCAGGGCTGCCCAGCAGTGGCAGTGGGGGGGTGGGGCAGGATGCAGGCTGGGGGACACCATCTGCTTTCCAGGAGCTGGGACCACCAGCTCCCACGCTCACACACAGCCTGTCCCCCGGGCACAGCAGGGGCAGCCACAGCGGGAGTGACGGGCGCCAGCTCCACACCTCTCACCAGGAGCAGCCGCTGTGGTCTCGGCGCATCCACAGGAGGCGGGGAGCGTGGCCGGCTCTGCGATGGGGAGGCCAGGGCTGGGGACGGGGCGGACCGGCTCTCCTGACTGCCCTGGCCGGTGGCTCAGACGGAGGGTGGTCCACCTGGGGAGCAGGGCTCTCCGCGGGCTCTGGACGCTGGGCCTCGGGCCCCTGCAGGCAGTGAGCGCCGCTGGCTCTGCTCAGGCCCCACGCGGGGCCACTGCCAGGGCTGAATTATTCATGTCTGGGAATGCCTAAACTAGTTCAGTTTTACATTTTTAAATATTTAATAATTAGGCATCAAATATTGATGCCATTTTATTAGCCACCATGGGAACCAGCACTGCTGGGCTGGGACTGGGTGAGTGCCCCGGCCCTGCAGGCCACCTGGAGTGGGGAGGTGGTGGGGCGTCTGTGGGCGCCGAGCTCCACGAGTGGGGCTCCTTCACAGTGGAGCAAGGCCTGCCCCTCGACATGGCAGAGCCTCCCGCTCGGGGAGGAGGGGGGAGAGGTGGCAGAGAAGCCCCCGTGGGCCGCAATGCTGAAGGGCTCGCGGCCAGCCTGGCAGCTCTGCGCTCCCGAGCTCCCCTCCCGACACAGCGCCCAGGCCGGACACCTTTCCAGGAAGGGCACACCCTCCCCACTGCTGGCTTCAGTGAGGCCGAGACCCGGACTCGCTGGCCAGAGCCTCCTGCCACCAGAGGACCCCAAACAGTCTCTCCGCCATGAGTCCAGGCCCCCTGTGGGGCGGAAATTGCACGTTTCACGCGAGAGAGGGGATGCGGCCCTGGAATTACATGCAGATGAGCGGCACGCGTGCCCACCGCCAGGCTGCCTGGCAGACGCCCGCCCTGGTGAGCGCGGTGCCGGCTTTCAAACGGGCCTCGCTGTGTGGTTAACTGCTCACTCGGCAAGCAGCTTGTCACCTTGCACAGAAATGATCTGAAAAGACACCAGCAATTACAGCCCACCAGATTAAGGGGTGGGAGAGTCCCGGGGTGACAGGCGGGCGCGGATGCGATACCACACTCCCGGGAAGCCAGCCTCCCCCACCGCGGAGACATGGCAGTGGGGGCCCAGGGCGTGGGGCCTGTCCCCCAGCCCGAGCCGTGCCAAGCGCCGACCCACCAGCTCCTTCGGGAACAGAGGGCCACAGCCTGCCCCCGGACCCACGCAGCTCTGGGCGGGGTAGACGTGGAGTCAGGCCCAGAGGTCAGTGCGCTGCTCAGCACCACCCAGACAGAGAGCAAGGGAGCCGGGTGGGCCCCCAGACGCCCCCCGGCAGAGCCAGCCCTGCAGTGAGGACCACCCTGCGTCCGGGCTGCCTTGGCACAAGGCTGGCCCCTGCCGAGGCCCCAGCACAGCCTCTGGGGGCCCATGCTTGGTGGGGCTCCCCTCGTGGAACTTGCCGCCCTCTGCTGATTTTACCTACTTGGTTGTCGACCACCCACATCTCCCACCTAAAGCCCCCACGGGGGGACCTGGGTGCACGGCTCGTGACTGCCGCTTGTCCAGCCAGCCGAGGCTCCCTCCGCACGCAAAGGCTGGTCTCAAGTTTTGGAAGCACCCCATGAAGCATCACCACGCGCACCCCCACCTCACAGACAGGGAAACGGGCTCCGGCAGTCACAAGCAAAGCGCTTGGAGATACGCTCATGTGCTGATATATGCTCACGCACACACACACACGTGCACGCTCTTCTGCACCCATTCACACACACCCCAGGGCCCAAGACCACCTGGAGGACAAGTGCCTTAGACCCCAGCAATGGCGTGAGAACACGCTGGCTGACACACGTTTCCAGTGGCTTCCACACACGCCCCGCAGGGAGCCCGCCAGAGGAGAGGACACCGGGGCCCTGGCCTGCTGGCTCGGGTGGGGAGGAGCCCGGGGCGGTGGCTGTGAGCTGCTGGCCAGCAGGCACTGTCCCGAGTGGGGGGCGCTTCGTGTATTATGAACTTCTGGTGGTGGGCTCACAGAACATGAACTCCCCGGAAGGCGAGCTCCCTCTCGGAGACAAAAGGCTTCCAGAGCTCATCTTTTATTGACTGAGCTGTTTGTAAGTCAACTTGTCTGCTTTGGGCGAGACGAGAGTTTAAATCGTCTCTCTCTTTCTCCTTTGGAGGCAAGGCAGTTTATTAAAGCTGCCGACGGCTACCACACAGCCGAACTGCAGGGACCCCCTCAGAAGGCACGGGAGCAGAAAGCAAGCCTTGGAACCAGCTGGTCGCAGGCTCAGGAAGCAGCGGAAGGGGCAGGGCCAGCCAGCGGGGTCTGCAGGGCCAGGACACAGGCCTCCAGGCGGAGCCAGGCCTGGGAGAGCACTGGGAAGATGGGCTCCAGCCTGGGGGTGAACAAGCGGAAGCTCCGCCTGTGAGGAGGAGCGAGCTTGATGCACACGCCCGCGGCAGAGGGGAAGGAGGCGTTCCGGCGGTCCTGCAGCCCCTCTTGGCCTGGACGGCCCTGGTCTCCTGGCACACAGGGCCCCAGTCAGAGGTCACAAGTGCCCAGCGCAGCAGGCCGTGCCGGCTCAGGGACAGCCTCTGCCCGGGATGGAAGCGGAAGCTCAGAGGGACCAAGGGAGTCACCCGAGGACACACAGCAGTCAGTGGCTGTCAGGACCAGAACCCAGGCTGCACGAACTCTGCTCCCGGCCCAGGGAGTGGGGCTCGGCCGGCCACCAGCAACGGAACAGCACGTGGCTCCCCCAGAAAGAGTCCAGACGTGATGCGGGTGGCTTCCCTTCCCCCACAGGGTCCAGACGTGACGCACGTGGCTTCCCCTCCCCCACAGGGTCCAGACGTGACGCACGTGGTTTCCCCTCCCCCACAGGGTCCAGACGTGACGCACGTGGCTTCCCCTCCCCCACAGGGTCCAGACGTGACGCACGTGGCTTCCCCTCCCCCACAGGGTCCAGACGTGACGCACGTGGCTTCCCCTCCCCCACAGGGTCCAGACGTGACGCACGTGGCTTCCCCTCCCCCACAGGGTCCAGACGTGACGCACGTGGCTTCCCCTCCCCCACAGGGTCCAGACGTGACGCACGTGGCTTCCCCTCCCCCACAGGGTCCAGACGTGACGCACGTGGCTTCCCCTCCCCCACAGGGTCCAGACGTGACGCACGTGGCTTCCCCTCCCCCACAGGGTCCAGACGTGACGCACGTGGCTTCCCCTCCCCCACAGGGTCCAGACGTGACGCACGTGGCTTCCCCTCCCCCACAGGGTCCAGACGTGACGCACGTGGCTTCCCCTCCCCCACAGGGTCCAGACGTGACGCACGTGGCTTCCCCTCCCCCACAGGGTCCAGACGTGACGCACGTGGCTTCCCCTCCCCCACAGGGTCCAGACGTGACGCACGTGGCTTCCCCTCCCCCACAGGGTCCAGACGTGACGCACGTGGCTTCCCCTCCCCCACAGGGTCCAGACGTGACGCACGTGGCTTCCCCTCCCCCACAGGGTCCAGACGTGACGCACGTGGCTTCCCCTCCCCCACAGGGTCCAGACGTGACGCACGTGGCTTCCCCCTCCTCCCGCAGGGTCCAGAATGTGCCACCGACGCCCCCACACCGGCCACGGGAAAGCCTCCCCTGACCTCCACCCAGCCCCCACCTCTAGAGAGGCCCCCGACCAGGAGGAACAGCTGCAGTGCCGGCGCCGCATGATCCACCCAGCGAGGGCGGGGAGGAGGTCCTCTGGGTGCGCCCAGGGCGGTGGAGCTTTTGGAGCCTCTGCTGCGGGGCCCCAGCAGCGGTAGGAGAGCCCCACCCCCAGGAGAACGTGGCCCTGATGGCTGCAGCTCAGCGAGGCCCCGGAGCCCAGCTGTGAGGCCGCAAGGGGCTGAGCGGGAGGATGGGCGCGTGGGCAACGTGGGGAAAGAACAGGAACCGCGCTGCCGCCCCAGGAGGGCCCCTGGCCGTCTGTTAAACATAAAAGTACTGCAGAGCCTGGCAACCCCATTCCTGCCAAGGGCAATGCAAACCTCGGCCCACACGCAGACTCCACCCAGATGTTCACAGCAGCCAGGGCGTGTGAACGGCCCGTGGGTGCCAGCTGACCGGGGTTGGGGGTGGGGCTGCCACGGAGCATGTGCAGAAAGGGGGTCACGGAGACACAGAGATGCCAACCCTGTTATGTCACATAGACGCCCACGGGCTGGGGGACCCCTTCCTGCGAGCGTCCAGAGGAGACCCACCATCAGAGCCAGAGGCTGACGGGGCCGCGGGGGGCGCCGACACTGACTGCAAATGGGAGGGAGGCTCTTTGGGGGGGTCCTAAGACCACCCGACCTGCCTCCTGAGAAACCTGTAGGCAGGTCAGGAAGCAAGACACAGACATGGAGCAACAGACTGGTTCCAAATAGGATAAGGAGTATGTCAAGGCTGTATACTGTCACCCTGCTTATTTAACTTCTATACATCATGAGAAATGCTGGGCTGGAAGAAGCACAAGCTGGAATCAAGATTGCCAGGAGAAATATCAATAACCTAAGATATGCAGATGACACCATCCTTAGGGCAGAAAGTGAAGAGGAACTAAAGGGCCTCTTGATGAAAGTGAAAGAGGAGTGAAACAGTTGGCTTAAAGCTCAACATTCAGAAAACGAAGATCATGGCATCTGGTCCCATCACTCCATGGGAAATAGATAGTGAAACAGTGGAAACAGTGTCAGACTTTATTTTTCTGGGCTCCAAAATCACTGCAGACGGTGACTGCAACCATGAAATTAAAAGACGCTTACTCCTTGGAAGAAAAGTTATGACCAACCTAGATAGCATATTCAAAAGCAGAGACATTACTTTGCCGACTATGGTCCGTCTAGTCAAGGCTATAGACTTTTCCTATGGTCACGTATGGATGTGAGAGTTGGACTGTGAAGAAGGCTGAGCACCAAAGAATTGATGCTTTTGAACTGTGGCGTTGGAGAAGACTCTTGAGAGTCCCTTGGACTGCAAGGAGATCCAACCAGTCCATTCTAAAGGAGATCAGCCCTGGGATTTCTTTGGAAGGAATGATGCTAAAGCTGAAACTCCAGTACTGTGGCCACCTCATGCGAAGAGTTGACTCATTGGAAAAGACTCTGTTGCTGGGAGGGATTGGGGGCAGGAAGAGAAGGGGATGACAGGGCGTGGGAGTTTCCTCCATGTCTTTCTTGTGACTTGGCGGCTCATTAGTTTTTGGTGCCAAATGCTGCTCCCTGCCTGGACGGAGCGAGGTTTACACCCCGTTCGCCTCCTGAAGGCCTTCTCACCTGCCTCCAGGCTGGGGCACTTGCGCGTTTTCATGTGAACATATACGTGTCCTGCTCCTCCAGGTGAACACAGAGGGGTGCGGTGGCTGCTTCATCAGAAAACACCAAACTGGCTTCCAGACTGGGTGTGCCATCCCGCGCTCCCACCAGCCACCGACGGAGTTCTCGCTGCTTGCCAGCATTCGGTGACGGCAGCGAGGGGCCTGGGTTGTTCTCACGGGTTCGGGGACTCTCGCTGTAGCCTGGAGAGGTCAGTTCTGACCCTGCTAATTCCAAGACGTCCAGGAGACAGCTTGTGGAGGAGTCTCATCAAGAGCCGGGAGCCGGGGAAAGGGGGGCGCGGGGACCCCACAGACGCTGCAGACACACGCCCTGCAGGGCCGCTCCTGCCCAGACAGCCGGATTGCCCAGGAACGTCCCCGCTGCCCATGTTCTGAGCAGGCTGCCTTGCCTGGCCGCTGGCGCTGTTTCCAACGTGGAGAAGAGGGCTAGGTGGGGGCGCTGGGCTGCCGACGATGCTGGGCTCTGGCCCCTGGATGGCATCAGGCCTGCCTGTGGCTGAGGACAGGGTGGGGCCACCAGGGGCGTGCTCACGGGCAGCAGGAGGCAGAGGGGCCGCAGCCGCTGCTGCTCACCCCTCCCTCGGCCTGTCTGCCTGCAAACCCGGAGATTAAATTACACGACTCCCTTACAACTCCAATTAAGCACCTAATTGATGGTGTTGCCCTTTATTACCTGACACCAAGAACAAACAAACAGTGCACAAAGCACAGCCTGGGATGCACAGTGATTAAAGCACCACCGGCTTCTGTACAGAGCCTGCCTGGGCGCAGCCCACGAGGGCGGCTTCCGCACCCCCCAGCGGGCCGACAGGGGGTCTCTCCGCACCCCCCAGCGGGCCGACAGGGGGGGCTCTCCGCACCCCCCAGCGGGCTGACCTGGCGCCATCCCCGCTGGGTACGCCTGGGCTCAGGGGCTCTACTGACATCCAGGCTCCTGCGGCGCTCTTCTTCGGCCCTGGAGAAGCACGGCCCAGCAGCTCTGGGCAGCGGCCAGGGCAGCAGTGGCCCCTTCGGGACCACGGGGCCCTGCCTGACCGTCAGCAAGCACGGAGACCTCCCACGCCTCCAGGCCCCTGGCTCGTGGGCCCGTGTCCCTCCCTGAGAAGGCGCGCGCCCTGCCAGGAGGTGGAGGGGCGTGACCCCAACCCCTCGCCCTCCACTCCCACCCTTGGCTTCCGGCTCTTCTCTGGGGCTTGGGTCCTGCCTCCAAAGTAGAGGCCTCACTGGAGACATAGTTCTCCTGCTGTGAGTGTGTCAGGGGAGCTGCTGGGCGAACGGTTCTCAAGTGTTTCTGTTTTTCCAGCAGAGGTGACCCCAGGAGAATCGCAAGAATGGGAGCAGAAGCAGGCAGGCCCAGGGCCTGGGGCTGGGGGCGCAGGGAGACGCAGGGGCCCCTGCGGAGGAAGGTGGCCTGGACCCGCGTTTCCCGACACGGCCGGGCAGCAGACGGTGGGCAGGAGCGGGGCAGGGCTGGAGACATGTGCCCCGGGACCCAAGCCTGCAGAGGGGCTCCACACACACAGGGTGCCCGGCCTGGCCCCTCGGTCCCACAGGCCTGGTGCTCCCCAACCGTCCAGAGACGCGGGACGCAACGAAACCGAAAACTCACCCAGCAAACCAATTCATATCTTTAAAGCAGCGTCCCTGGGCTTCCCTGGTGGCTCAGGGGGTAGAGCGACTGCCTGCAATGCAGGAGACCCGGGTTCAATCCCTGGGTTGGGAAGATCCCCTGGAGAAGGAAATGGCAACCCACTCCAGTCCTCTTGCCTGGAAAATCCCATGGATGGAGGAGCCTGGTGGGCTACAGTCCATGGGGTCACAAAGAGTCGGACACGACTGAGCGACTTCACTTCACTTCAAAGCAGCGTCAATAAAAACCAAAACCTCAATGGCTTTTTCTTGAACTTGACAAAACATTTCTGAAATTCATTTAGAATAATAAATAAGCTAACGAAATCTAAATGGAAGGAAAGAAAACGGAAAAGCTGTGCTCTACACCGGATATGCAAACATACTTTCTGTTATAATTACTGAAGATGTGGAACAGAAAAATGAAATAAACGCCCAGAAGCCATGGAATAAAGACAAAGAAAAATAAAGACACATTATAAACCTACAGGGCAAGTAACGATTATCTGATGGACGGCACCTGGGCAGCCGTCTGTGATCAGGAAAAAGATCAATTGAGGCTTTCACCTTATGCCACATCCCAAAATACGTTCCAAGCAGATGATATCTTTAGATATAAAATACAACCCAAAGAGTCACAGAAGAAAATAGAACTTATCAAATCAATAGAGAACTTTCTAAGCTTAAATGGAATAAACCGACGAAACTCCAGAGTAAGTCAACACTTGCTATACAAAATAATCATAAAGAAAAACAAGAAGTTAAACTTCTGTACAAACTGAGCAGAAGAAGAGATGAAGGAACTCCAGTTGTGATAAGACCATTCGGACAAGTGAAAAACGTGCCCTTGTTAGTCATCAAGTGAGAGGCCGTTTCCATGAGAAAGTCCTCAGCGTGCAGGAGCTGACGCTCTGGGTGCACACCTGCAGGGTCTAGCCAGGCACGGGCGTCTGCATGCCCCACACTGCGCCCCGTGCTCTGACTGGCTGCCCGGCCCGTCCCGGCACGCCCACCACAGGGCCTGGCGCCCTGGGGACCTCGAAGCCTCTGCCGCTCGCGGCCCCCGAGCCTTTACGGAGCTCCAGACGCTGACTGTCAGCCGTCTCCATGCTGAGCGGCAGGGCAGCGGCTGCACCGGTGGTGGTGGTGGGGGGTCTGTCCACTCACTGGTTCAAGGTCATCTGCGTGGTTATTAACAGCTCTGGTGACCATGAGTTACCCTCACTGGATTCGGGGCACAAGTTCACAAGGTCCAGGTCTGGGAAAGAGGAAGGAAGGAAACTCACTGGCCCCTCACGAAGGCGCCGACCTACAAGGAGGGAACGGCCGACCGCCAGCCAGGAGACACACCTGTGCAGCAGACGGGGGAAGAAGCCAGGGACGCCGTGCTGGCGGCCCACGGTAACCGCGGCCTGGGGCCAGCCCGGGCAGCAGGGACAGCTCCTGACGGGGAGCCTCTCACGCCCTAACGCAGCTGCCTCTTCCTTTAGTAGAAGCCCCCCGACTCCTTGCTCAGTGCACGGCCATTTTCAGCACGCAGACCTTTTCTGCGCTTTGTTAGAATTATACTCAGGAATTTCATTTTGGGAGAGTGAGCAGGGATGGTATAATGTCTTAGATTTTAGCTTCCCTAACTGCTCACAGATGTCATATTCGCATTATACCCACGTATCATGTAAGTGAACTCAGCAGGGTTGCAGGATATAATGGAATTCCCGGATGGCACTAATATTAGGTCAAGAACCCACCTGCCAATGGAGGAGACGAAAGAGACGTGGGTTTGGGTTGGACCCCCAGGTCGGGAAGATCCCCTGGAGGAGGACATGGCAACCCTCTCCAGCATTCTCCCTGGAGAAGCCCATGGACAGAGGAGCCTGGCAGGCTAAGGTCCAAAGGGTCACAGAGTGGGACACGGCTGAGCAACTGAGCACGCACACAGGATGTAAGAGCTACACACAAACCAGCAACGAGCTCACTGCGTTCTCTTTAAAAAAAACTTCTTGGGCTCGTCTGTGTAGACAAACACGTCACCTGCAGAGAGGAAATGCTGTGCGTGCCTTTCAGAAAACGACAGACAGGAGAAGCTCAGACCAAGACGAGCAGAGACGCCAGACCTGCTGACGAAACAGCAAGCTGAACTCAGCAACGCGGGAAAGAAAACTATACCCCAGACAAGGGTGATTTACACCTGGAATGCAAGGCTGGTTCAACATGTCAGTAGAAAGCTTTCACAGTGACCCACCACACTGGGTCTGTGGAAGCAAAGCCAGATGAGCCTGTAAGTGATGCAGAAAAGCGTTTGAAAAACTCAACACCTAACATGACAAACGCTCCCGGCGACTCAGGCTAGACGGGAACGAGCAAGGGCATCTGCAAAGAGCCCAGAGCTGACCCTGTGCCCCCTGGACCGGAAGCAGGGCCAGCACCCACGCGGACCCCTGCGGCTTGGCACCATCGTGGAGTCCCGGCTGCAGGGCCACGGGAGAGCACGTGCGCCGCGAGGCATCAGGCCCACGGAGCACATGCCACAGGCCCCGCTCACGGTGACACGGTGGCAGACAGGGAGAGCCAACCCTCCCGGCGCTGACAGACCGCAGCGAGGCCACGGGCTGCAAGCCCAGCGCAGAACTCAGCAGACCGCTGCGTCGCTGTTGATCACTAAGTCACGTCCCACTCCTTTGACCCGGCAGACTGCAGTCCACCAGGCTCCTCTGTCCGTGAGGTTTCCCGGGCAAGAATGCTGGAGAGGCTCGCCATTTCCTTCTCTACAAGCACAGAACAACGGAAACAACACAGAAAAACACGCACTGAGAATAACTAAAAATTAACAAGGATGAAAGACACACAAGTCTGTTTCTAACAAAACACGCAACTGGTGTGTGCGCTGAAAACCACAAGATGCTGATGGACGAGCTTGAAGGCCTGAGTCAGTGGAGAGACACTGGTTCTGGACTGGGAAGGCTCATCAGGGTAACGATGCGGATTCTCCTCAAACTGACTACAGAGTCGGTGGAGTCCCCAAGTAAAGTTCACCAGGATTCCTGCAGATACAGACACACTGATCCTAAAGCTAAAGAGAAAGGCGACAGAAACAGGCCTCCAGACGCTGCTGAAAAAGTGGCATAAAGTGGGAGGGATTATGCCGCCGACCTTAAGACTGGCCGTCTGGCTACCGAGACTCTGCAGGGACGCTCGGGCCAGCAAGCGGGAGGGCGGGGTGGAGGCAGGGCCACGGCACCCGTCAGCTGACATGGCCAGCGCACAGAGGCGGCGGATGGAGGCACGACACCATCCCAACAGGTGATGCTGGAGCATCTGGACACTTACAGGAGAAAGTCCCCCAGACAGACAAAAAAGGGAACCTCAACCTGCATCTCCCATTACAGGGAAAACTAACAAAATGGGTCACAGATTTCAATGCAGAACTAAAAGACTTAGGGGAGAAAACATGAGGAAAAAGTGTCTTGCTTGGGTTTCCCAAGCCCCTAGATCTGACTCCTGAAAGGGCGCTGGCCACCAGAACGTGGCTGAGTCGCCGGCGTCTGCTCTGAGACAGGCTCTGTTAGGAAACGCAGCCCCCAAACTCGAGCTGAAGACGAAAAATGGACAAAGCTTGCGCCCCCACCCACCCAAGGGGACACAGGAGGGGCTGACGTGAGACAGATCCTGCTCAGCATCCCCATGCGTCGGGGCAGCGGTACTCAGCCACGGCGGGCCTCCACTGCGCACACCTGGGAGTGGCTGAAGGGCCCAGTGCTGCCGGGACGGGGAGCCATGGAGCCCCCTGGGGCCAGCAGGGGTGCGGAGCCACAGCCAGCCTCGAGGGTCACAGCGCACGAGCCATGTGACCCAGGGGCCCAGCTCCCGTGTTCACCCGAGGAAACGCAGGAGCGCTCAGGGGAACCGGCACGCTCACTTCCTGCCTTCCCTCTTCAGGTCTGGGCACGGGCGGCTGTGTCTGACCCACCCTCCGTGGGCTCGGGTTCCACGTCAGCTCCTCCGAAGCTGCCGCAGTGCCTTTCAGACCCACCCTCATGCTGCTCGGGCATCTGAAGGCCCCAGGCCTCCCTCCCGCCTGCTGCAAGGCCGGAGGTGAGGGGCGGGCGGATGGGGAAGGGCTGAGCGGGAGGGACGCCACGCGTCCCGCCTCCCACTTCCTGCAGTCTTCCCGGCTGCTCCGAGGCGGCCCCTTCAGCTGAGAACCAGCAGCAAAGTGCAGGCAAGGCTCCTCTTGCAGGCTGGGGCTCTCCCTGCTCGCCAAAGGCTCTAGGTGCTCAGAGGCCAGCTCCCGCCAAGCATGGCTCTCTGACCCAGGTTACACCCCTTCCACG
The DNA here is from genome assembly GCA_006408675.1 of Madoqua kirkii. Lineage (NCBI taxonomy): Eukaryota > Metazoa > Chordata > Mammalia > Artiodactyla > Bovidae > Madoqua > Madoqua kirkii. Next base: position 4,935 of record SJYC01005428.1, on the reverse strand, counting down.
CCTCAGGCAGCCAGACCAGTGGCCACAGGCAGCCCTGAGTCCATCACTGCGTGCTGGGGCCGAGCCCTGCGGAGCCTCAGCGCCCTCACAGGGGACCCGTGGCTGCCTGGGCCCTGTGCTCAGCACTGTGACGTCCTGGCTGGTGCTAATCCAGGCCAGTGGCTCTGGCCAGGGGACCCTCGTCCCTCCCCCATCCCCTGGCAGCTCCGTCCTCCCACTGTGGGGCGGGCGCCAGCTGAAGTGGGAAAGGGGGTGAGCCTTGGTCCGTAGAGAGGGGCACAAGACAGAGCAGACGGCACGGCTGCTGCGGGCCGGCCTGTGGCCGCCTCCCTGTGGTGGCCTCTCCCCTGGGCAGACAAGCGGGGCTCCAAGGAGAGGCCCAGGCACAGCCCTCTCCAGGGACCCCGTGGGATCGGCGGCACAGTGAGGCAGGAACAAATCTGATCACCTCCTGTGCACTGCTCTGACAAGATTAGGTATTTTCATATTAATGCATTACCTAATTAAGCGCCAATTAGTAATCTCTCTGGCCCAGGCTGGGCGGGTGGGGAACCAAGGAAGGAGCTGAGCCAGCTCCAGCAGGAGAGGCCAGAGGGGCTCAGGCTCCCGCCGACCAAGGGCCATCCATGCTCCTGGCAGGGGCTGTCTGAAGGCTGAGGTCCAGGAAAAGCTGGCTACAGGCTCCTCCACCGGTTGTGGTGTGGTCACCCACGGCTGGGCGGCTGCCCCGCACCGTCCCTCCTGGCCCCCAGGGCGGCTCCTGGCACGAGGGAGCCGGGGCACCTCCACTGCTGGGCCGCCCCCATCCTGGCTGCCAGGCGTCACCGTGGAGACCACACCCACCTACACGACCCCCAGGGCTCCAGCAGGCTGAGCGCCAAGTGCCATGTGCCCATCTGGGGTGCGGGCTGTGCCGCAGGCCACGGGAAGGTGGGGAGGGCCCTCCTGTCCATGACGAGACTCTGGAGGTTAGGGCGTCCGTGTACTGAGATTTCTACGGCTGGAGGAAGGTCACAGGTCAGAGCTTGGCTGCCTGGTCCCGTTGCTGGAGTCCTGGGCGCTGAGGCGGACGCGGACAGCCTGGGAGGGTGTGTGCCGAGCTGTGACTCTGCTGACCGTGTGCGGCCTGGCCAGGCTCCGCCAGCACGCTCCGTGCACAGGCCGGCCTCTGCTCAGCTGCGCAGTGCCCCCACCATCTGTCCTCCGGGAGCGGAGAAGCACCACCGAGGCGCCCAGCGTTCTCACGCCCCAGGGACCTGGGGCAGCGCCCACGGGCCCAGCACCAGAGTCACCGCTGAGAAGGGACGTCTGGCGATCCCTGGCCTGTGACCCACTTTTCCGGAGTGTGGGAGGCTCTCTGCAACCACGGGCCCTGCCCAGTGCCACCCCCAGAAAGGCACTGCCTCCATGCTGTGGACGGTCCTCCGTGTGTGTGCGGCCTGCCCTCCCGGCCTCCGCGGAGCAGCCAGGCCTGAGACGTGGGCCCCGCGGGCTGCGGGCTGCACAACTTGCCTCACCGTTTCCTCCTGTTTCCCATCTCAGTGCCTCGTTCCTCCGCTTTTCAGATTTTTCTCAGTTTTATCTTAAAAATCCCCTCTTTAGACCATCATTTAACTCTTTCACATTCTTGACTTCCAGAAGTTCATCGTTTTCCATTTTGGAACGCTTTGAAGTCTCTTGTCCGTGTGCTGCTGTTCAAAGTCCCTCCTTGTCTCTGAGGACACGCTTTCGGGAGGTCTCCATCCCTCTGTCGGCCTGTGTCCTCCAGGCACACTTTCCCGCTTGCCTGCTCTGCACCCCCGCACACGTCAGCCAGCTCTGGTCACAGCCAGCACTGGGCTCTGCCAGCCGGTCAGCTCAGCTAAAGGGCCGCTGAGCAGTAACTGAGTGCCTGAGGGGCTCCAGGGTCAGCGCCTTCACGTCTCCTCGGGTCCATCAGGCTCCAGGGGCTGAGAGCGGCGGGGGTGAGGCCCCTGGGATTCTGACCCAGCAGGTCTGATGGGGCCCAGGGACCTGCATTTCCACATGTGCCTGGGAAGTGCTCTGATGCGACTTTGCTGGGAGAGAGGCTGCAGCCTGCAGGTGGAGCCAGGTGAAGGCCTGAGGTCCGCGGGCCTCTCGGTTACACCTCGGGCGCTTGAAGCTTCCTTCCTGCTCCTGAGTTTGGCAGTGCCCCCGCCCCCAGCGCCACTTGCTGCCAACTCCTGGCCTTTGGGGAGGGTCGTGGCATCACTCAGCCTGGTTCCGGCCATGACGACAGCTGTCTGGAGTTCTTCCTAAATCACTCAGCATTAAACCACCCGCCCACCGGCTGTCTCGACTGCAGAGGTCTGCGGTGGGCCCGTTCTCCGTGGGCCTCAAGGAGCATGGCAAAGCAGGGGGCCAGGGTCAACCAGCCGTCTTCCCGGACACCCATAGCGCCCTTGGGCGCGTGTTGGGTGCCCCAGGAGGCTCGGAGCAGCTGTCCCCCCCAGCTGAGCATGTCGAAGGAGCGACAGACTCGAGAAGTAAACGGTCTGTCGCATCAGATGGTGTGAATCCTTGTGCAGAATGAAGAGCAACCTTGAGCGCCCAAGTCTGCATTCCCAGCTCCTGAACTCGTCAAGGACACAGGCGACTCGTGAAGCGGGGCTGGAGGAGCCCAGGCAGAACAGGAGCGCAGGCCCGAGACCATGCTTGGTCGCCTGCCTGCTGAGGACCCTGTGGGAGGCCTCGCCTGGCTCTCAGGGCCGGGAAGCCCACCCCAGGCCGCAGGGACCCCCTCACAGCAGTCTTGGCGGCTGAGCTGCAGTTTGGCCCTAGAATCACCTGGGTGGCACCCGGGCAGCCAACGCCAGCCTCCTGAAGACAAGACAGGAGAGGCAGTTGGGGGCAGAAGGGTGTGCACTCCCCACAACACCCACGGTCCCCGTCCGCCAGCCCCGCGCCAGGCCACGGGAAAGCGCCTAAAGGACGGGTGCGGCCTGGGGAGCCAGGGGTTCAGGGGGCGAGCAGACTCACACTTCGGGGTCCCCTCTAAACCCAGCGGCACAAGAACCACCGCCTCACAGGGGACCCTGGGCCAACAGGCGTGGGACCAGGACAGCCCAGGACGCCCTGGGGGCGGGGAGCAGGCAGAGTGCAGCCCCACAGGACGGCCGCGGCTGACCGAGGCCTCCAGGCCCACGGGCCGGTGCTGGTCCTGACTCCCGCCTCCACGGGCTCACGGGACAGTGATTGCTGACTAGGCGCCTCAAGAAAGGCTGGCTGCATGCCGAGGTCGAGAGTGGGAGCTTGTGGGCTGGAGGGGCTGTGTCCACGACCCCGGAAACTGGCGATGGCAGAGCTGGGCTCCAGACGTGACAAGCCTATGCTCCCTCTCCAAGCCTGACACAGCAGACACGGGCGGAGGAAGTGGAAAGGGCTTCCCGGGGGAAAGGCTGCTTGGAAACGCAGGCGGCAAACGTCAGGAAAACGGCAGCCGCTGTCTTCCCGACACAGATGCCCCACAGAAATCGCGGGGGCAGGGGGTGAACAGAGCCAGCAGCAGACACGGGAGCGGGGGCTGTGCTCGGTGGGCCGCTCCCCAGCCCCCCACCAGCTGCTTGAGGCCCAGGGCAGGCAGCCACGTCTGGCAGCTTCTGACAAAGGAGAGGCTGCAGGCGCCCCCCAGCCCCCAGGCTCCCCCTGAGGCTGGACTGGGTGACCCCTGGGAAAACGGAGTGCCCCAATGATGCCCTCCCTGCGAGGCGGTGATGGACTGTTGCTGCCCGAGGGCTGGCCTTGGGGACCTCGGCAGGCTCACGAGCACTGTGCTGCCTGGAGACAGAGATAAGCTGCGAGGTCAGAGACTGCGGCCCCAGTGAGCGCTGCACAGCGGGTGAGACCTTCGTGGTGGAAGAGGCAGCTCCAACCCCCACCCCTACCCCGCCTGTCACAGGGCCTGCAGAGGGCTCGCTGCGTCCGGAAACGTACTTAGACTGTGAGAGATGGCCCCTGCTTCCCGGAGCACTGGTGTCTGTGTGATTAATGGACACACATGAGCTGATAAACGGTATTAACTTGTTCCCGGGTCGGAGAGATGCCACCTCAGGTCCTTGCTGCGCTCACTCCGCAGGCTGGGGCCCCCATCCCCTGGAGGCCCGTGGCCCGGCTCCTGCGTGGGCTGGACGGAGGGACGGATGGACGGACAGGGGCCTACCTGCCACCTCCCGGGATGAGGGCAGCCCTGCGGCGGCCTCCAGGTGGGCGGAGACGGGGCCGCCGGCCTCCAGGGCGCGGACAAGCTCCCGCAGCCGCGCACACTCCTCTTGCAGCTGCTGCTGGCCCTCGCGGAGCCGCTGCCGCGCTGCGCCAGCCGGGTTCAGGCTCAGGTGCAGCACCTTGGTCTTGCTCTGATCGTAGTCACCCTGCAGGAGGACCAGAGACAGGTGGTCAGCACCCCCACGGGCGAGAGCGGCCCGGCCCGCGGGGTGCCCAGCCCCCATCTCTGGGGCATCGGCAGGAGGCAGCATGTGAGTCCCCCCCTCTGATCCACGTCCCCCCAAGCACCGGCATCCAGTGCGTGCTTTCAGACACTATCCGTGACCACCTGGGTCCTCGCTAGCCGCGCAGCGACCCTCCTGTCCCAGGGTTTCACGCTGGGACTCAGCTTTTAAGATGTGAACACTTAAGAAGGCCGGGACACTAGAGTGGAGTCCCCGCACGCCTCCCTGTCACGGCTCCTGTTACTGACCCATGACGCCAGCCCTGGGCACAGGAGGGGACGGCTGCAGGCAGAGCTGGTCTGGGCCCTGGTCACCAGGAGCAGACGGTCCGTGAACGTCCACGCTGGACGTGTGCGCATCCCTGCAGGCATGCTGCTTGGCACACATGCCCAGGCCGTGCGCTGGATGAGGCCTGGGCCAGCCCGGCCTCAGCTTCCCCGTCGCGAGCACTGGGGTACCCCCAGCCCCA
>SJYC01005427.1:0-13044 GCA_006408675.1 Madoqua kirkii | reverse complement strand
CCTTCAGGCGCACTGGCAGCAGGTGAGGTCCGCGAGTCCCCAGCAGCGGCGCACCAGCGGGGGCAGACAGGCGCTGAGCAGACCCGCTCTCTGTTCCGTCCCCAGCGTCCGGCCCCGGCGGCCCCAGGAGGGAAGCGTGGCTGAGGCTCTGGAAGTCGCTCCCTGGGCCCCCCAGCGAGCGGGAGCCCCACAGGGCAGGCGCTAAGGGAAGGCCTGGCCTTGGCGAGGGGGCCCGAGGGTCCCTCCCCTAGGTGCGGGGAGAGAGACACGCTGTGTCCCTGGCCGAGGGGCTGTGGGTCTGCCGGCCGGGCCCCCAGCCTCCCAGCGAGGGCCGCTGGGCCAGCTGAGCGGTCATCTTCCTCCACTCTAACGCCGATACACCCTCGTGGAAAACCAGACCTCCGCCTGGGACCTCTGTCCACAGCGACGCCTCCAGGGGCAGCAGCAGAAACAGCACCTTTACTGGGAGGTGGGGCAGGTGGGCGACACGGCCATGCCGCAGAGCAGCCGCCCCAGCGTGGGAGCAAAGCCGCGTGGACGCCAGCCCTCCAAGTCACCAAAGGCTTGTGTGGCCACTCCACTGCCGACCAGGCCTCGCCAACCACCTGCTAACTGTGCCCCTAAAAGGGAGGGGGCGTGTGGGGACGCTGCCAGCTCTCTTCTGCCCCAGGTGAGGGAGAGCCAGCAGAGGGCGGTGGGAGGGGGGCTGGTGGCCGGCTTCCTGCGGGTTTCTGAAAACCTTGTAAGAAGCTCAGAGGACAAGGAGACATGGTGTAGCTCCGTGAGTCACAGGCTGTCAGGCTGGAAGGGATCTTGTTTCATCCGATGTTCACAGCTGGGAGACACAGCCAGGCAGGCAGAGTCTGACCACCCTGCACGCTCGGGCAGAGGCCCCACGGCCAGTGGGGGTGGGCTGGGCACGTGGGGACCCGAGTGTCCCATGGGTGCCGGGTCAGGGGGTGCAGGGAGAGGACAAGGACAGACACGTTCTGCAAAGTGCCATGTTCGCACAGGCGTGCCAGGCGGTGCCGGCCGCACCATCTGTCCCCGTGGGTCCCCGACAGGGCAGGCAGGAAGGGGGGCAGAAAGCACTGACAGACCCTGAAGCTCTGCACGTGCAGCTCAGAGCGGCCTCGGGCTCAGTCCGCCCCGGAACTGACGCGAGGTCCTGGGTGGCTCCTGGGAGGCACAGGTGAGCGCTGGGTGGGGGAGCGGCTGACCTGATGGCGGGGCAGGGGCATGCCAGCGCCTCCTGGCGGGACCACTTGCCAAGAAGAGGGCTGGACATGTGGACGGCCACGCGCAGGAGCGTCGAACCGAACCCTCACCTCCCACCGCGCATGACAGTGACCTCACAGTGGATGAACCTCAGCCTGAGAGCCAGTGTCAGCAGGAAACACAAGCACCGGGTTTGGTCTTAGATTCTCCCACGTGACGCTAAAAGCAAGGAACAAAAAGACGAACGCAGACAAACCGGACTCCGTCAAAGTGAACACCTGCGCTGCAGAGTACGCCACGAAGCAAGGCAGCGCCCGGAGCAGGAGGAAGCGCTTGTAACTCATCCGGTAAGAGACCCGTGTCCAGAACACGCGAAGAGCTCCCGCGACTCGGCAACAACAAAGAGCAAAACGAACTTACGTGAAGAAGGGCAAAGCATCGGAACCGACCCTCTCCAGGGACGACATATGCACAGCCCACACGCACACGAAAAGATGCTCGAGGCCCCTGTCACCAGTGACCAGGGAAACGGGAACCAGAGCCAGAGGAAGCATCTCTGCCCCCGCCCGGCAGCTGGAATGGCAAGGGCAGTCTCCGTGAGGACAGAGAAGCCGAGCCCTGCCGCTGCCGGGGCAGGAAACGGTGCTTCCTCCATGGAAAGCAGTTCCTCAAACAGCTGGACACAGTGACCACGGGATCTGGGCTTCCCAGTGCAGGAGACACGGGTTTGATCCCTGGGTCGGGCACAGCCCCTGGAGAAGGAAACGGCAACCCTCTCCAGCGTCCTTGCCTGGGCAATCCCGTGGACTGAGGAGCCCTGGTGGGCTGCTGAGCACAGGGCTGCAGAATCGGACACAACTGCGCGAGTAAACCACCAGCAGCAGCACCGTGTGACCCAGAGAGTCTACACCCAGGGACACACCTGAGAGGAGTGAACACACACTTCCATGGAGAAACTTGTACACAGAGGTTCGCAGCAGCACCATCCACGTGCCCACCCAAACCACGGAGTATGACGCAGCCAGGAAAAGGAGCGGAGCGCTGACAGCGGCTGCGACGGGAACGGTCCCTGCAGACACTGCCCGGGGACTTCCCGGGGTCCAGTGGTTAGGATCCAGGCTCCCCACGCAGGGGACGTCGGTTCGACCCGGTCGGGGAACTAAGACCTCACATGCCCCGGGGCGGCAAAAGGGGAAAGAGAAAACACCGCGCTCCGCGGGTGAAGCCACCAGGCACAGATGCCACGCGCATGACGTGTCCAAGCAAGGACAACTCCAGGCGCAGAGAGCAGAGCGGCGGCTGCTGGAGGCGGCGGGCACGCAGGGGGGCGGCGCAGGGTGTGCGGAGCCCTCCTGAGCCGAGAGGAGCGGTTGGAGTCTGTGTGGGGATGGCTGCTCGCCACCTGTGAAAATATGAAACCCACCGAACCGCACGCTTCACCCGGGCGAGCCCTGTGGTGTGTGAATCGTACCTCAATAAAGCTGCTTCTAAGAAAGACGAAAGAAAAGAGGAAACAGACAGCAGGACACTTGCAGCCACTCCATCTGCCCTGAGGGCCCCTCGGCGCCAGCCCTTCCTCCACACACCGGGCCTGGGCCCCGGGGAGCGCGTGCTGGGCCCCGGGATGCGCGTGCTGGGCACCGGGGAGCGGGGCGCTGGGCCCCGGGATGCGCGCCCTGGGCGGGCGGGCGTGGACCGGGGGGGCCCGGGGGACACAGGGCCGCAGCAGGGCTGACCCTGGCTGGCACGGCCCAGGACCTCGGGTGTGGACACGGCCCTGCCTGCGAGTCTCCCCGCGCCCGCACAACCCACAGCCCCCGCAGCCCAGGAGGTCACCGCAGAGGTGTCAAGGGCCAGCCCTGAGTGAGCCTGCCCCAGCTTCCTCTCAAACCACCTCCTGGCCGTGGGCCCCCATGAAGCCGGACTCCACCCTGAACGCACGCTGTCCAGACTCTGGTCCTCAGGGCAGGTCTCCACGACTGGCTTGGCAGGGGGCAGGCCAGCCCACTCAAGTCAAGCCTGTGCCGCCTGGGTCCAGCCAGACTCTCAGGGGCGGAGGGGGGCTTCCCGAGGTTCCTTCGGCGGGGGGCAGGCATGCAAGACAAGTAAGTCTTGGATAGCACCTCAGGGCTGGGGTCAGCCACAGGCCCTGTCACCTGCAACCTCCCACAGGGCGCTCAGAAGTCAAGGAAATTAACTCTGCTCAGAGGAGGGGGTTTGTGGCAGCTGCTCCCCGGGGAGTCTGACCCCCCTGGGGAGGGAGGAGCACCACAGACCATGGGGCCACTGTTGCCAGGCGCCAGGGAGGACTGGCGCCCGTGGCCCAGCCAGCCTGCACACAAGCTGCTACCGAGTCAGCCTCCTCCACAGGCCTGATGAAGCTGCCGCGGGTTAAAGGCCCCCAGGACAGGGCGGCCAGGCCAAGGAAGGCTCCAGGGTTCAGGGCACCTGGGCTCTGCTCTGCATCCCCTACCGAAGCAAGGAGGCCCTCCCCTTCCTCTCTCCATCCCTCCTTCCTCGCATGTGGGCTGCACGGTGCCCGGAGAGGAGGTGCTCACAGCCAGCCAGGGGCAGGGGTGCCGCCCTTCTCCCCAGGCACGTGTGGTCTGAGGCACAGGGGCCCTGTGGTACCGTGAGAGGCACTGTGAGGGGCACCAGAGACTGGCACCATTAAAGCAGATGGGAGGGCGTGAACGAATCTGCTGATATCTGCGACTAGATGACAGCTCTGAGGAAGAAAGGGGAGAAACGGCTGTAATCTTCTGCTAAAAATTTGTTGCCTTGTTTGATTCACAGCTGAGGAAACTGTTGAGACGCTGACGGGAATCTCAAAAGGAAAAGTTCTGAGCCTTTCTTTGATGTGTGGGTGCAATTACCAGCAAACAAAAAACTCCCCCTTGCCCGGGAACGGAGGCCCGCTCCCGGCTGTGACCACAGGCGGGTGCAGGGCAGGCTGCAGAGAAGCTCCGGCCCGGCCGGGTCCTCGGGTGACCACGAGCTTCTCAGGATACAGGAAGGGTCTCAAGTCCACAGAGGACCGGGCCTGCCTGACAACCACGGGCCTGGGCAGCAGGCCTGGGCCTGGGCAGGGCTCCTCCCGGGGGCCCCATAGCCCGCCTGTGGCCCGCAGGTCACAGGGGTCTCCATCTCATGCTCAGATTCTGTGCAAGCTCTGGCGAACGGCCAGGCCCCCTGTATCCAGGCCTTAGAGTTGGCATCCCGAGCCCCACACACCTGCCTCGCTGCTGCCAATGGTCAGGTTCGCCCTGCCTGCTGGTGGCCCAGGGTGTCTGTCCTCCAGGGCCACAGCTTCCATCAGAGGAAGCGGAGGGCAGTGAACTTGACCTCTAAGGGCCTTCTCAGCCTAGCGCCTGGGACAACGGGGTGGGGGTGGGGGACAGACCTCAGGGCCCCTGTGGGCTGTGAAGGATCGCAGCGGCCGGGGAGGGGCCCCTGCTGTGCCTGCTAAGAGACCCTGCTGGCAGGAGGCAGGGACATGGGGAGAATTAAAAAGCACAGTTAAGTAACCACTGATACTCATGCATATTTATGAATCACCCGGCCTGAAAACTGAATCAATACCTCTCCATGCTGCAGGAAGCTCAGCTCAAGGAGAAGGGCGGGGAGCTTTGGGGTCCCACGGAAGCTGAGGGGCAGGGCCAGCCAGACCTCAAGGATGGGGGCACTCAGCCCTCCAGGCCCCAAAGGCAGGAACACTCGCCTCCGTGAGCCCAGGACCAGCAACCCGCAGCCCGCGAGCTCCACGACCTTGGGCGGGTCCCTCGGGCGCCGGCTTCACGTCCGACACGCCGTGTGGGCTGGTTTCCTTTCTGTTTGGGGGCTCATGGGACGCTGCCCAGCTCTGAAGCTGGGAGCACCCGGCAGGCCCAGCCTCGAGACAGTGTGCTGGCCGAGGGTGGCGAGCCTGCGGTTCGGCTGTGGGCCGCGGGACTGCACGCCAGACCCTACAAACCCTACAGACCCCCGGCGCCAAGCACCTGAGACCCTCGCGGCCACCCAGCAGCGCACGAGACGGGTGAAGAGCGGAGGGCTCGGGCTGGAGGCAGGAGGGTCGCGGGCAGGGAGAAGACCTGCTGTCTGGGGAGCGAAGCGGGTGCTCCCGAGCCCCTGCGCTGGGGCACCACAAGCCAGGGGCCATAGGGGCCGAGGGCCTGCCTGACGCCCTCTGAGCCCCCAGGGCTCCCTCAGGACCTGGCACCCGTCCTCCGGTGGCAGAGGTGCCTCACAACAAGCCCCTGCCAGGGGCCGTCAGGGTCTAGGGCACCTCGGAACACCCTTTCCTGTGCTTGCCGCTGCCCAGCCCTGGGGACCGGCCGCTGAGGCTGAGGGGCGGGGCTGGGAGCGGGCCCACCAGGCCCCGAGTGGCCCCAGGCCCGGTGTGAGCTGGGGCTGCCAGGCAGCCGCAGGCAGGACGGGCCGTGGCAGTGGCGTCACCAGGACGGCACACGTGGAGGGTCCTTCTCACGTCCTTCTCCCTGGACAGTCCTGCCAGTGCCAGGGAGCCTGGCAGGGAGCCTATCTGCCAGTGGCCACGAGGCGCCACGCGGGCCCGGGACACACAGGGGAGCTTGCAGGCTGCCCTGTGGCTGAGACCAGAGTCCCCTCGGGGGGCCGTGGAGCCTGGGGAGGGGCCTTCCCGTCAGCGCCACCACTGTCCTGTGGCTAGCAGCCCCTCCGCTTACACGAGACCCCCGGCGAGCCCCTTGGCATCTCAGCTGGAGTCCTGTTGCAAGAAACACAGACATCCCTGCGCTGGTTCTGAGATGACCAGGCTGCTCTGAGACTCAATTTGCTCATCTGTCAAATGGAGACTCTGCTCACCTTCCCAGGTCTGGAAAGATGAGAAAGTGGATGTGAAAAAAAAGTGAAAAGTGAAGTCGTGTCCGACTCTGCGACCCCATGGACTGTAGCCTACCAGGCTCCTCAGTACATGGAATTTTCCGGGCAAGAGTACTGGAGTGGGTTGCCATTTCCTCCTCTAGGGGATCTTCCTGACCCAGGGACTGAACCCGGGTCTCCCACGTTGCAAGCGCATGTTTTCCATCTGAGCCACCAACCGTGGACGTGAAGACAGCTGCAAATGCACGCAGCTTTGCTGAGGGTGCCACTGGGTCTGTGACGGCTGTGGAGCAAAAGCCAGCGCTGATCTCGACGGGCGTGTCCCACGCCTGCTGGATGCGGCCAGTGTGCCCTTGCCTGCGGACCCAGGCCTTTCTTGAGTCACGGGAAGATGGCGCAGGAAAGCACCAGTGCAAACCTGACCCCCAGAAGGGCAGAGCGGGGAGCACCGCCTCCCATCTCAGGGAGCCCCGTGTGGACCCCACCCAGGTGCTGGCAGAGGGGTGGGTGGACAGAGAACGCAGGTGTCCAGGGGCCACCTGAGAGGGGATACCAGGTCACTTCCACGTGGCTGCAACAAGGTCCCCACCCAGTGGGTGGACACAGTCTGAGCCAGGCCGCTGGGACCCAAAACGCTCGGTCCTCGGCCTCCTCGGCCTGCGCCAGGTCCTGGTTTTCTCGGGCCCAGCAGCATGACTTGGCAAGCTCCCAGGACCCCCGACTCCAGCTGTGCCGCTGACAGCCAAGGGCTGCCCGGGTCTCGCTGGGCAGGTGAGGACCAGGAAAAGCGAAGACACAGGAGGGGCACTGCAGAGGCCAGAGGCCCGGGCACAGGCGGCGAGCTCCCCCTGCAGCCCCACGCTGCCCACGCAGGACCACAGCCCCGGCCCCTGGCTCCAGGCAGCAGACACAGGGCGGCCGCCGGAGCCAGTCAGGGAGCACCAACCACCTGCGACCCCACGCGGAGTCCTTCAGAAGGTGGCCCTCTGCGAGAGGCTTGTCAGCAGCCTGCAGGGAAGCTACGAAGACAACCCTCACCGTCGGGAGGGCGTAAGAGCGGCCGCTCCGGCCCAAGGCCAGCTGCAGCCCCCGGGCCCTCCCAGTGCCCGCCACCCTGATCGCCCTCCCAGGCTGCCCTGCAGGGAGACTCGAGGCTGCGGCGCAGCAGATGCGGGAGTGGGGAGGCGCGGCACTGACCGCACGGCGGGCTGGGTAAGTTGGCCAAGCTGCCACCTGGCGAACACGGCCCCACACGCCTGTCCCTGTGCTGGGCTGCCCCCTGAGCTGCTGTCCCGTCAGGCCAGGACACACGGCCGGGACACTGGCCACGCACCCAGGCACCCGGGGCCGCGCCTCCCGGGAGAGGGCCGGAGGAGGCTGGGGGAGGAGAGGTGTGTAGCCCCTGCCCTTCCATAGCGATGGCCCTCCGAGCCTGCTGACTGAGTGGCCCATGTCCCCACTAGGCTGGGCGGGTGGGCAGAAGCTGGAAATCAGGCGCTTCGGCTGCCAGATCTCCCTGTCACAGACAGCAAGCGGCGGCAGGCACCCTGAACCTGCCCTGAGCCGCGGGAGCTGGCGGCGGGGGCCTCCATCAGGCTGGCAGCTGCAGGACCAGCTGGTGAAGGGGAGGGCCTGGCTGCGGGGTGGGAAGAGGACAGATGACCCTGCACCCACACTCCACACCACGGACACGGCTGTGCTCCCACCAGGCCTCTGGGTCAGAACCAAAGATGTTCAGCAAAGCCAGGAAGAAGAGCTTTTGGAATCGTGATGAAACTTGCTGCCGGAACCACTCTTAAGCGTGTTGTTCAGCTTAAGCAGGTGAAGCTGCTGTGCGGTTGTCCCCGCTGTCCACCCACAGACCCTCCCAAGCTGAGGCCAAGTCCCCATACACTCTGGCTCTGCCCCCCAGCGCCTGGCGCCCTCTCTCCGCTTTGTTTCTATGACCCTGACTCCTCCAGGGAGCCCACACAGCTGGAATCACACAGTGCCTGTCCTTCTGTCCGAGCTGTTCCCGGGGGTGGGGGGGACACAGACCCTACAGAGTCTCAGCGACATCCTCCTGGAGGAGGGCGAGACCAGGAGACCCAAACCCTAGACCCTCACGCTCTCGGTTCACGATACCTAGCAAGTTCTAAGCTGGCTGGGAGAGGGGAGCTGGATGTGCTGATTCCAAAGTTCACGTAAAAGTGAACAAGAGAAAACCCTGATAAAGAGTCCAGGGGCGGCAGGACACCCGAGCCCCGGCCTCGACCAGACCCGGGGCATCGAGTGCAGGAGGGAGGCTGAGCCCACCCCAGTGAGGAGAAGACAGGCAGTGGTCCAGGGGCACCAAGAGGAGCCCCTCCCCAAACCATGCCCCCCCCCCTTATAAAAAAACCCAAACCAAATCCCAAATCCGTCAGATTTAAACGTAAAGAATGAAATTGCCCCAGAAAACCAGAAGATACCATGAGAGAATTCTCTACCGTCTGGACATGAGAAACGTACAGACACGACCAAAAGCTCAGAAGCTAAACGGGCGAGGAGCCGGACGACAGCTTCACGCGCACCTGGCCAGATGCTCGCAGCCCTGGGCATCTGCTCCCCGCTCAGGGTCCAAGAAAGAGCCGGGACTCAGGGAGGGAAGCGTCCACCCAGGGCCCTGGTCTGTGGATCAGGAGCTCACGCCTGGATGTGCATCCTCTGGAGCCCACCTCCGGGGAGCCCTGCCACATCACCACGTGTGCCCTGGAGTTCCTGTGCCCCAGGAACAGTGCCTGGAGTCAGGCCAGGTCAGCACACCGGGCTCAGTGCCCGGAGGAGGGGTGATGCCCAAGCTGCCCACCGGTACCCCCCACCACAGGCAGGCAGGGCCCACAGCAGACAGCCAGGCATGGCCCTGCGGGCAGGGGAGGGCAGCTGGCTGGAGGGCAGCCTGGTCTTGACACCACAGAGCTCTGGCTTGGCCAGGACGGGGGTGGGGTGGCAGGATGCGGCTGGCCCTACAGTCCTCACACAGACGACACAGGCCCTCACAGCAGGCAGGGGCTGCTGGGCGGGGAGGTCTGGGCCTCCGCTGGGGCAGTGGAGCCAGCTCGGGGCAGGGGTGTGATCATGTCACCTCACGCCGTGCAGCAGACACGGCTTCTGTGTGCCAAGCTGCCTCCGCTCGGGGGGAACGCATGCCCGCCTCAGTGCCCGTGAGTGCCGAGTGAGAGCAGGAGCAGGGTCAGGCCAGCGGTGCTCCTGGGTGCAGCCAGGAAGGGGCCAGCACCGCAGCTGGGGCCGGGGCTGGCGTGCACAGAGCCGCGGCCGCACCATCGCCAGTCCAGGCCCAGCCCTGCGCTCTGATCACCCGGCTGGCACCGAGGAACCAGACGTGCAGAGCGACATCAGCCTGCAAGACTGAGGGTGGGGGTGAGCTGGGCTGCTAGGGATGCAGCCGACTGTGCCAGGGACAGCCTCGGGGGCTCACCCCCACCAGGCCCCAGGCCCCCGCCAGGGAGCAACGCCCAGAGAACATTCCAGAAGCACAGGCAGCAGGCCATCAGGAAATAACCTGTCTAGTCGGGGACAGGACATGCTCAAGGCCCTGGTCAGCAGCAGAAGGACCCAAGGGCAAGACAGGCTCCGAGAAGCAGAGCCTGGGCCTGCTGTAGGTTCGGGGCTCCCTGGCCAGTGAGGACCGGTGAGAACTGGTCGGGGAGGGACCTCTCGTCCAAGGGCTGACCTGGGGGGTGGGGACAGGCAGAACCTGCAGGCGAGGGGCCAGCAGGGCTCAGACCTGCTGCGTGCAGAGTGGGCGGGGGCAGCGAGGCGCGAAGAGCGGTGAAGGCTGCCCGCCCCCGCCGCCCCTGTATCCAGAGCAGAGGAGGCCAGGCCGGGGCTGCTGTGATTAAACGGGGCGGGAGCCGGGCAGTTTCTCCGCTCACAGGGAACCCAGCAATTTTCTACCCACTCCATTTCCAAAAAAGATAGGCAGTGTAAATGTCACCGGGTGCAGTCGGGCCCCTTCCTGAGCGCAGCCCCCTCCCCGCCGGAAGCAGGCAGGGCGAGGATGTGAGGGGACGCTCCAGCTCGAGGGGCTTCTCCCGCCCCCTCTGAGCGATGGTGGGATGGGGGCTCAAACCCCAAAGATGAATTCTGCCTAATTACACGCGTGCTGAGGCATTTAGAGGTACAGATGTTTGCAATTTGCTTTAAAATGCGTCAAGAAAAGAGACAGGACTAACGGAAGGAAGGGGTGGACAGGTGCGTCACGGCGGCCGCGGGGGAGCGTCCCCAGCAGGGGGACACGGACTGCTTGCGGCGAAACTCTCGCAACTGTGCTGTATGTTTGACCACGACTGTAACGCCGGGCAACCAGCAAGGCTGCATCAGCACGCTGGCCCCACTCCCGGGACCCAGGGGAGCCAGAGGGCCCGAGGCCTCCCACCCGCCCGCACGAAGCTTGCTCCTCCCTGGAAGGGGCCCTGTGGGGGACCAGTGGTCGCCAGGCCCAGAGCTGCTGTGCATCTGGCCCTCGGGCTGCTCCCCGGAGCGCCAGGCGGCTCACTGTCCTGACAGCCCTGGACATGGCCCACGATCTGGACACACGGGGCACTGTCAGTCGAGGTGACGCGGTCTGCAGAGCAGTGAGCCCGGCAAGGCAGTGCTCCTGGCTGGAGGTCACTGTGTTCTCCACCACAGCTGGCAGGAGGTGGGTCAGCTCCACGCCCTGGCGGGCAGACCGAGACCACGGCCACCACGCAGAGGGGCAGAGCCAGCAGCAGGCCCAGGGCCCACCGCTGAGGAGAGGGGCACCCAAGGGCAGGAGGGAGCTGGGGTGCCGGGCGGTGCCCCGCCCCACCAGGACTGCTGGGAAGAGCCAGGTAGGCGCGGGGCAGGGGACACAGGCCTGGGGCACCAGGGACCCCGCAGCTTCGGGCCCAGACTTTCAGGTGGCCTGCTCGAGAGCAGCCTGTATCAGAGCACCCCGCCTTCACACAACGGCCAGTCGTGTCTGGCTCTGGGAGCCTCAGCTCCGCCATCACTAGGCAGGGCTCGTCTCCCTAATGGCTGCCTACTTTAGGGACACACACAGGTCTCCCCAGATGCGGTGGGAACAGCCGACAACCCCAGAAGACTGGGACAGGCCACACGGCACAGAGGTAGCCGAGAGCCCACTCCGCAGCGTCGCCCAGCCCCGTTGGGCACCAAGTGGGCACCAGTGGGCAGACGGGCAGGGGTGCACTAGGCTCTGAGCAGTAACTGGAGCGCGTGCCTCACCAACCAGCTGTGAACTAATTACAAGAAGTTCTAACTAGTCGACTCCCTCTCCGAGCATATGTTCCCAATTAAGTCAAACTGCAGCTGATTTTAATCAATCTTCCTTGAAGCAGCCTGCCTTGAAGACTCTTCCAGGGGAGAGGGGAGGGGGCTGCATCGGGAGCAGGCCGGCAGCGCCGCAGACACACACGCCGGGGGCCCTGCCCCCGCTCTGCCCGGACTCGAGTCCGCAGCTCTTCCGTCACACGGACCGAGCCTGGGGCCAGCCAGGCCACCTGCCTCTCCTGCAGCCTCCACGGCCCAGGGACCCAGGTCTCTGCCCTCACGATGGTGTGCCCACACGTGGCCCCGAGCCCTTGTTAACCGCTCCTGTGATCCCCCACGGGGGCTCATCGTGCCCCATTTTATAAAGGACGTGCTGGGGGCTCAGATGGCAAAGCACGACATGCCCGAGACCACCCAGTTGAGGAGGAGGGCTCCAGCTGAGGTCTGCAGACGCGGATGCCCCAACCCGCATGGGGTCCACCTGGGGCCCAGGAGGCTGGACATGCTCAACATCGCGGACCCCACCCGGGACCCCATACCCCACATCCACTGCCCTCCTCTGACCTAGTCTGACCCCCAATACCCGCAGCGGGGCCGCGCGGCGCCTCATGACTGTCGGCTTCAGCAGGACTGGCTGAGCCCCGTCCCAAAGCCCGGAGCTGTCAGCGTGACCTCGGGCATGCTCGACCCAACGCGGCTGCTGACGGGCGGCCGGGGATTCACCTGCCAGCAGCTGCCCCGCGTCAGGACTGCGGCCCAATTAAAACCGAGCAAGATGACAGGTCCGGAGCGGAACACCGTGCAGCCACGGCTCCCGGCGCCATGCTCTATCAAGGATGTCACTTCTCCCGTCTCCAGGAGTCGGGAATAAAAAAGAGATTTGATTTGCCTCTAATAGGTGTCAAGACAAAAATCAATGGCCTGTCCAGAATCTGGGTAATCACAGACCTGCAGGTTTCCTGCCTGAGAACAATTTAGACAGGAGGATAAAAATGAAAAACAAAGGAACACTGCAACAGTGTAAACAGCTACGGAGCCTCACAGCTGCAGGCCGACGGGGCCCGCTCGGAGATAGGCCCCGAACCACCGCGACCCTCCACTGGGCCTCTCCTCCCCGGAAGCACGCCACAATGCCCGCCACGAGCGCCGCAGGGGCTCTGCAGCAAGTGGTTGGGAAAACAGGCTGTGAATCAACGAAGCACATGAGGCTGGAAGGCTGGGGGGGCGACAGCACGGCCCGAGGCAGGGGTGCCCGCCACGGGCTCGGGACCCGAGCTCTCAGCCAGCGCGGGCGTCTGGAGGGGACAGGCCCCCAGTGCTGTCTGGCCCGTCCACTGGGAAGTGGACGGCCGTGGCACAGGAGCCTCACGGGAGGGCGGGCGAGCCTCGGACGAGCTCACCTGCAGGGTGAGCCGCTCCAGCTGCGCCTCCAGCGTCCTCTTCTCCTCCTCTAGGCGACTCCGCTCGGCTTCCAGCTCCTCAACCTTCAACCTGCAAGGAGAGCAGACCGTCACGGGACGGGGCACTGCAGCGCGGCCTCTGGGAGCAGGGAGGGGCCACGCGGCGGCCAGATGGGCACCTGTGAGGATATGGCAGAGCGCCCACAGCAAGGAGCCGTGAGGACGCATGAGCAGGGGCTGGGGGAGTGCAGCGTGGCCTCCATGGGGGGGG